>VYZW01022464.1:2791-19656 GCA_013401315.1 Balaeniceps rex
CTAGCAGGAATCTAACAGGGTTCAGACACCACAAACTAAACCAAAAAGCTTTAGTAAGTTTTAAATGCTTTTAAACTAAAGCTGAAATTAACTTTCCAGTAGTCATTATGTCTTCATATAGCCATTTCTTTTGAAAAACACCCAAGAAGCATGAGCTTCTGCTTTCTTAAGCATCGATATGCTTAGGCACAGGTAAGAGCAGAGCAACATGTGAAATCAACAGTTACATAGTGAGGGGGAATTACAACAATACCCATAATCTCATGATTTTCACCTTACATTGACTGACCCGATCACCCAAGGCCAATAATTAAAGATTAATTTCTAAAACCCCTTTGACTAATTAACATTATTGCAAGAGAACGTACTCCTAGTTGTCTCAGGCAAAGCCCAGATATACTTCCAATAGGAAAGCCTTGCTCTTTGGAGACTTCTTCCCCCACAGTTAATCACACATCTCCCAATAATACACCTGAAATCAGCACACATGCACTCAGAGGCAAGCCTACCCATGACTACACCAGAGTCCTCCAAGAGCCCTTCTGTATTAAGTAACTGAAGTAGAGAGCTGCCCAAGAAGGGCTACAATCCACTCTAATTTCACTTTTGCCAGTTCTCAGGCAGAGCGAGGTTTAGCTTAGGAAGCCGTGACTCAGAACCCCTTGGTGAACATGAAATTTCACAATGATGCCCACATTCTCAAAGTAGTGTTCTTGTTTTCAATACTTTTGATCTATGTGAAGACTCTCAAACCTTCCCCCAAATAAAATCACTTTCCTCAACTGTTACCCTTGCAGTCAAATTGGTCATATCAGGGAAGCCAGCAGATAGTGGAATTTGAGTAATGTTCAGAACAAGTAATATGTTGTTACAACACAGCAATGTTTATTGTCACAAGAAACTCAATTTCTCTGTTACTTTCATAAGGCCAAATATTTCAATTACATTCTAATTTACACTGACAAAACATGATTAAGCTATAGAATTACTCTTAATCTACCTAAGTACAATTGCCAGAAGAATTTGACCCATTATTTGGCACTGTCATCCACTAAAAATCATTTCAACAAAAGAACCTTGAACATCAAATGAAAAGAATAATTGTACAGTTTCAGTTCAAGTCTGATTAAAAAACAGAAATATTAACACATAAGGGAGATTGATGGAATCAAAGTTAAGGTGAAAGTATACTATCATAATAAACTCCCCTGGTGACTCACAGGGTTTTTTCGCCCAGGTACTTTTCAAATATTTACTTTATCAGGGAGCAAGCAGGTAGTGGGAGAAAAGTAAAGAATGAACCAACACCTCAAAAAATCAACAAAATTCTCTATGCTTCCATTTGCATTTGGCTAGGCATGCCACACACTAGATAAAGACAGGGTGACACAGTCTAGAAAAATGTGTGGCACAAGGACAGGTCAAGCAGAATTAATCACATTTGGTAGTTAAAAAAAAACAAAAACAAGCTTCAAGGATGAATCCAAAAATAATTTCAGCAGTTTTATTCTTGCTAGACAGTAAGGTATAAAAAAGCCACATGAAAATGTAAGTGTGTGCACAAAATGAAACACTAATGTGAGAATAGGGTTAAACTGGAATGGTTCTTAGCCTTGGGAGTACAGTGGTACAAGAATTCAGCACAGAAACAGAATGCCTTGAGCAGAGCTTTAAAAAATGAGACAGACAAGCTTGTACTGGAAAAAGAACAGGGTCTTATACAGTAAAAGCACTCCTCCCTGCCCTTTTTCCTGGCTTCTACTATTGTAATTAGTTTCGTAAGCTATTCTTAATGCCAAATGCTCTAGCTGTGTGTTTGCCATACAACCTACTCAAGTAATCAGAAGTTAATGGAAGATTTGGAGATTCAGGCTTCCAAGTGTGACATATTACTGTGATGGCCAAATTGGCTATGGTTGTTGGAAGAAATGGACAAAATTGCTTTCCAACTCATTGCTAACGACACCACATGGATTAGTATTACACAGTTCAGTTTCTCAATGCCTTTTCTTGAGAACTGGACAATTAATTAAATTTCCAGAGACTATGAGAGGATTTCGTGACATACAAAATAAGATTTCTATGTGTATTTTGGATCTTGGAGGCTAAGGACATACCTGTCTCCATTTGGCATCCACAGTGAGTCTGATTAGAAGAACTGTACATCTTTTCCCTTGGCAATTTATTACTTTCATTCACCATATTTTACGCCTCGTGCAAATCGCAAACGGGGTGCAAAACAGATGAAAAACAGAGCTCTCCACCCACAGCGCTGGCAGACTGCTACACCTCCCCTGCACACACGCAGTCCAAGCAAGGCATCAGTTAGTAGCAGAATGACAGAGTGTGGCCCTGACCGGTATAAATGAGAACTGGGCCTCACCTTCTCAAGTAAAGCAAGACTCCCTGGCTTTTCCAATAACAGCTGCAACAATGATCCTCAGCAACTGATGACAGTGGAGAACTCAGTTCAGAGACATTAGTCTATAACGACACTGAGTCCCCATCATGCCATTCTGGCAACAAAAAGGAAACTTAAGTGCACAAATCCATACTGAACTACAGTAAAGTGCACAATTTGAACACAGAGGGACCAACAGAGCTGCTATTAAATAAGAAGCACTTTTGGAGTAAGTAAATGAGCACCTCTGAAAGTGCTTCTTCTGTTAACAGGCACACCTAAGAAATGAATGCAAATTATCTGAGGCTATATATATATAGCTAGCTTAGTTTATTAAGCAGCAATGGACAATATTCCTGGGAAAAGAGACTCAGACATTCGTACTGACCAATTAAAAAAACTAAACATTTTGGAAAGTTTCTGCAACAAACAAGGCAAATAAGCTCTTATGCTGTGGCTCGGTATATAATTATCAAATCCAGAGAAATATTAAAATCTACTTTCTAAATAATAGTTGACATAAAGCGCCCATTGTTACTGCTCCTCCCTTACTCATTTTTTGTTACCCCCAGTTTATAGTCCCTTTCTAGAATTAGCCCTTAGTCCATAATCAGGCGCTACTTTCATGAAGAGGGTCTGGGAAGATAGAGGCTATGCCTGAAGACTGGAAAGCAGATCCTAACCGAACAAGCTCAGAAAGGAAGGTTAACAAAAGAACTCAGTAATTTCTATGATTTAGAACCAACCTCATGATTTCCAGGGACTGACTTAATATTTTTAACATAGCAAGATTACCACGTCCGTTGGTTTAAAAGATGGTATCAGCTATGGATGAAGTATCAGGCTGAGTCCTTTGCCACGTAGGCAGAAAGCATCACTACAAATTTTATTAGGCATCTATTCTCCAGTTCTGATTTTTTTTTTAAATTTTATTTAAAAGTTACTATAAAGTACATTGAACTTACTGTGACAAGTTTTCTTTCATCTTCCTGCATGTAATGAATTCAACCGGGCTGGTACCAAAGCCTCCTCTTATCAGAGCACGTCCCCAGGAAACCCATCACGATTCTGTGAACACAGGGCAGGTGCCAATAAGGTAAACCCATTTTAAGATTTAACTTTGGGATGTTATGGTACAAAAAGTAAAAGTACGCATCAATTACCAGCAGATCTTGCCTCACCTACCATCAAAATGAAGTTCACTGTAAGTGTACATACCACTTTCTCATAAAACTGTTAAGGCTGGACAGTTTTAGAATTATTTTGAGTTTTTCTTGGCACCTAGCGAACCATTACTGGTTTATGTAGGGATTACAGAATAAAAACACGAAATGGGTCAGGACTGCATGGGTGAAATTTCACCTTTGGCAGTCACTTCACTCCACATGCCTACTCAAACACGAAAGAGAGGAGTGCTCTGTTACAAGGATGAGACGCACATGTAAAATGTTGAAAGGGCAATATTTTCTCATTCACAACTCAGATACAAGTCAGCCTCAGCAAGTTATATAAAGTTATGGCAAAGCTGTCTGATGAGAGCATAGGAGAAGAACCACAAAAGACTCCAAGTACATGACTATGAACCAGGGGTATTTACAGCAGCCTGAAATTGTTGCAGGATAAATTCCAAAATGTTAGTGCTAAATATGGAGTCACACTTGGATCTCTCTCATAAAAATGCTCCTTTGAAGTAGATGAAATTTGTGACCAATTCAATATCAGCGGGATTGTCTCCAAGCAAATAATTGTTCACAATAATTATCACAAAATAATTTATCACCATAACAATATTAAATCTCTCAAAAATGTATCAGCAGTTTTGACAAATCTGAGCAACAAGCAGCATGTGAGTCACTGAACCTGTATTATTTCATAAAGGGGTAACAAAGTGTTTAACATTACATTTTTCTGAACAAAATTA
Organism: Balaeniceps rex; assembly: GCA_013401315.1. NCBI lineage: Eukaryota > Metazoa > Chordata > Aves > Pelecaniformes > Balaenicipitidae > Balaeniceps > Balaeniceps rex. The sequence continues at coordinate 7,114 of VYZW01022464.1, forward strand.
TTGTGCCTACATCTCTGTATTCAGAGGCATGAGATCTACTATGAGGATGCTCAAGTCCCATTTCTGCTGTGTTCCAAGCACAGAGCTGTACTGTGCACGCACATTCCAACTCTTCACAATAGGTGCACGTGCAGGTGGATGTTGCATGGATCTGCTCCAGGTCTGAAATCAAAAGCTCAGGGTGAAAAGCTCACTCTTTTAAACAAAATATTTCAGACCACCTTTTTCCAAGGAGTTTCCTGAACTGGAGCGGGACATATTTTAAAACCCACTGTGTTTAAATTATCTTCTTACCCATGCAAAGTACACTGCTGAGGTTAAAAGTAGTTTATATGAATTGATGATCTGATATAAGCTCATTAACAAAAAATTCTTCTGCATATTTAAAAACTTCTTCAGCTAGACCCCACTTCAGAAAAGCACTGAGTATGTAGACAAAGTTAAACAGGAAGTCAAAATTATTTTAAGACAGCAGGTAACTTGATGCAAGATAAGCAGTCACAATGTTAAAATGTCATGAATTTCAAATGTTCATTTCAGATTGTGATTGCTTCTCCCCTTGGAGTTTTCCTGGCTCCAGCTCTTGCTAACAGGGTAAATAGAGAGCTACACACAATTATACACTGCTGCCTGTCCTGGTTTCAGCTGGGATAGAGTTAATTTTCCTCCTAGTAGCTAGTATAGTGCTGTATTTTGAATTTAGTATGAGAATAATGTTGATAGCAACAACTAAAACATCAGCGTGTTAAGTAGTGCTTACACTAGTCAAGGACTTTCCAGCTTCTCATGCCCTGCCAGCGAGAAGCTGGGAGAAGGCACAGCCAGGCCAGCTGACCCAAACTGCCCAAAGGTGTATTCCATACCATATGACATCGTGCTCAGTATATAAACTGGGAGGAGTTGGCCGGGGGGCAGCAACCACTGCTCAGGAACTGGCTGGGCATCAGTCGCCAGGTAGTGAGCAACTGCATTGTGCATCACTTGTTTTCTATATTCTTTTATCATTACTATTATTTTTCCTTCCTTTTCTGTCCTATTAAACTGTCTTTATCTCAACCCATGAATTTTTTTTTTTTTTCCTGATTCTCTCCTCCATCCCACTGTGGGGGGGCAAAGGAGGGGAGTGAGCAAACAGCTGTGTGGTGGTTTAACCTGGCAGGCAGCTAAATACCACACTATTTACCACCTGTCTTTACCTAAAGCTTCCGAAAATATGTTTCTGAAAGTAAAGCTGTATTTTAAAGTCTGATACTTAGTAAGAAACTGCCTTTTTTTTTATACCAAAGAAAATATTTCAGTGCTTGATACATCAAAGGAAAAAGACAGTTGCTAGATATGAAATCAACAGTCTGATATTAGCATAAACACCGTGAAAATAATTGTGTGGAGAGAAACAAATATTAGCATGAAGGATCTGACCACACAATACAGTGAAATACTGTAAGTAACCCTCTGCCTGCAAGTTCCTGCTAGGGAAAGAACAACAAGGAATTATTTTACTTTTCCTAGAAATTTTTCTTGCAAGTTTGACTCTGAACATCCACTTTAGCGTTTAAGAGAAATTCTCCAGTGTTTAAATGAAACAATGTCTTCTTTTCCACCTGGTCTAATAGGCACAGAGGGCAGTAAATAGAGCAGTTATGTTAAAGCTTGTCTGTCTTCCTAAGGTGGGTGCATCAGACAGATGAAAACCAGGGCTAGATAAAGTCTGAATGTAAGGTTTGACAAAACAGTACTAATAGCATCCCAGCCTTCCCTCTAAGGCCAGAAATTATCTCCCCTTTAATCTGATCTCTAAAAGCAGTAGTTTTCCAAAGCATGGTTACTAGAGCTTTTGCTTTATTGATTGAAAGACTATCAGGAATCCACAAACCTAAATCCTTACCTACTTGAATCTTTTCCAAAAATCAGAACAGCAGGAAAAACTTTAAGGGGCACCACAGTGAAAACTCACACCACTCTCACTGACACTGGGGTCAGCACCAACTCAAAGGAAGGCTCCACAGCCTGGAAATCTGTCTGGGACATCAAGATGGTAAGAGGCTGCCACCATGGCTCAAAAAAAAAAAAAAAAGGAAAAATAACCAAAAGGTTTTTGAAAAACACCTAAGCTTCAGCAAAACTTAACAAGATTTTGGAGGAGATGCTTAAAAACATTCTCATTCAACCATTTTCTTGTATCTGCTATACTGTGTGCTGCACTGATGTTTTCAGCAGTAAATTCTTTCACCTGACTTAAGCAGTGTAACATATTGCACACGTGGCATTACGGGAGAAGGCAATTTACTTTACCTTTTATCAAAGTGCCTTGTCAGCCTCCATGACACATTTACCTAGACAATATGATTAAAACCCAATATTTTCCTTCCCTGTGATTATTTGTACCGTATAAAGCTTTTTTTTAACCATTGCTTCTTTCTGGCAATCCACTTATCTTTCACTGTACATTGTTTGCAACAAAAAGCTTCTTTTATTTTAATAGGGCTATGTTGCAACCAAGGTATTTTCAAGCAATACCTGCATCATTGCCAAAATGGACAAGAGGTTTTTGCTTGATAAACTGTTTCCTACACCACCTCAAGGACACAAGGTAGGATGGTGAATGAAAGTGGTGAGAAACCAACTGCCTGCAAAAAGTACTCACTCCCTACCCACAAAGGGGAGAAAAGACTCCACGAACTGAAGAAAAGTTTCTCTCTAGCCTTTCAAAAGTTGCATTGCACTTGAATAACCCCTTCTCCGTTATCAGAGATGTGCATACAGACTCTGAACACCATTTTTGGTTTTTCTAACCGCTGTTTTCTGGGTTTGTTTCTTTGATATTTAGCAACCTAGTCCTCACCAACTTCCACCCAGAGAGAATCACTTCATTATCTCAAGAAACAGACCCCAAAGCTCACACCCATACAGAAAACACACGCAAGCTCTGTGCAGAGGAATTCCCTCTTACCTTGCTTATCCAGCTGCTGGTGAGTAACACTGTTTCGTATGCCAAAATGAAGATTAAAGAGATTATGAATACAGATGAAAGATTTAAGTGACCATGAGCAAGTTAATTATTGAAATGCTGTGGTTTTCTATCACTTCTTATAAATCAGTGAATGCGTACATAAGGAAAAAAAAGCAGTTCTGTCACTCTTCTGCATATATCTTGGAGACCAGGCTTCTTCAGGAAGGTTTTGGGCTCTAGCTGTTGACACAAGTCTGAATTTTTTTAGGCAACTTCATGCAGATGCAATACCTAGCTACCATGGGTCCTGCCACAGCACAATTTTGAGATTCAAAACCCAATTTACTGCTTAGATTTGACTAAAAAGATTGCACTAACGGTTGCTTGTAATATAAGGTTAGAAAGATGCAGCTCAATTTTTAAATGGCATTTCCTGCTACATTTCCAACATTATGTTGGAAGAATTTCAGCTACATTTTTCTCTTATTTTCTCAGTCCAAATCTAATCAGTTTTGTCTTTTCTTTCAGGATCAAACTTCTTAAAGTAAGATGTTTCATGTTTGAAAGTTAAGATTAATGAACTGCCTGTCTATTACGGTGATTAATTATTCCTGACAAAGTTTTGAGGAAGAAAATTCATAGAACTGTGTACCCATGAACAAGATTTTATCCTTGATAATCTTCTCTTGATCGCATTTTCAATCATTTATCTGTCTCTTCTTCTGCTCTGTGTGGACACTACTGTGTCTCAGTAAATCATCAACTACATTAGTCTGCACTATGTTTTTGCTAGTTCTTCAAAAAAGTGGAAGCAATTCCAAGTAAAAGTTGCTAAACTAGTGTTCTTGCAAAATCCCAGTTTTGGCATTCAAACCCCATCCTGTACAACTTCCCAGTGAGATTTAGAGATGCTGCCTTAAGCAATTATTCATCACTACTAAAAGCAAATGGTGTTATACCTACTGCATAACCATATTTAAGATAATATGGTCTGAAGTCCAGATTTATAGAAATAAGCATATCTGAGTTTTTTTATTTTAACTTCTTATTAACATACTAAGTATTACAATGTTTTATTTTAAAAATAAGCATTGCAAGGTAATATGGCCAATTACAAATACAGATGCACTATCGCTCTGATCAACCCAGAAATCGAGCTGCAAGTAACAGAATCAATAAGTGTCTTCAATGCAGTTTGGAGTTGAATACAGATATTAGTTAACAACGTTTGATAAATGTTTAACACAAAGCAAAAAGCATACCCTAACCAATTAAAAGTGCAGCTGGAAATTTGAAAGAATCAAATTATAGTTAGGCCAAAACTAAGGCAAAATGGCTGGGACTAGTTTCTTCATCTAAAACCATCACTTCAGTAACTCTGTCTGGAAAAATACCAGATCTTCACCTTCCCTCCTTGCTCAGAGGCCCTTTTGTTGGAGTTTGAAAGGAGTTACTCTAAGAGACACTTTACCCATTCAGGAACAGTCAAGGGTTACTCTATATAAAGGATGCAGCAGCTTGTTCTGTTCAGCAAATGTTTTTTGAGGTCTTGAATAGTTAACCAATACCAGAACCAAAGCAAAACTGCACCCAAAAATATTTTAGCACCTCCAAAGAAAAGCAACCATATGGCTGCAGTAGTTCCTGTCTGACTTCCCTGGGGGTTTCTGGAGACGATCTCCTCTCCTTTCCCAATTTTATACCGCGTTTTCCCTGAGATGAAACAGGCACAGCCCTCTTCACTTAACCAATCGCATGTCACTGGGAAATGTCTTTTGGGGGCCTTCGAGCCCTTGAAGACTATGGACCAGACTCTCTAACAGATGATGATTTACAGTCCCCCAAGGCAGCAGGGATCTGACCTGAGCAGGGCCTATGGCACAGCACAATATCACACAGCCCCAGCTGGCACAGCCCTGTGTGCAAAGAGGCCAGCAGCCTTGCAGGGAAACAGGGATACCCTCGACCGGGCTCAAACCAGAGAGTCCACAGTCCCCTTGGCAGGGAATACCAGGGCACAGATGCTTCTGGCAAGGGACAATGCCTGCCCCCAATGCCATCTCATTTAAGGCCAAAGTTTCATCTAGAGGGTACAAAACATTAGCAAGAAGCTGGACCTTGTTGCAAAACTACTTTAACTTCATGCACAGATTCCCATTTTTGCTACACTATTACACATTGTGATTCTTAATAAATCTTCAAGCTTTTTTTATTCCCTGAAAAGCTTAAATTAACCACGTGTCCTACAGTAACAATTAAAACTTTACAGAAGACAGGGAACTACTACTGAACCGATGAAGCAGAGTATCTGCTTCTTCCAGACCATAGGAGTTTAATTGCAGTATTACATTCTGGCAGGTTTCTTACTGTAACTGGGATGTCATTACATTTCACAATGTTCATTATTCAAATTTAAATTGATTCAGGTTTAAACTGATTGGGGAGAGAACAATGCTCAAAAAGAGATTGCTAAGCAGACACATGACAGCAAAGACTCTAGTGAACCTGAAGAGACATCAATACCGTGACTCTCAAAATGCCCGTGTAAGTACAGAAATATATAGATATTCTTAACAACACAGAAAATTGGAGTTGCTTACCTTTCAAGAAAAGATCCTTCTCAACAAGGACGAGGCCTGAGCTTTATCACTAGAACACAATTTCCATGATCTACAACGATCACTTCAGTAACTCAGGCTGTCTGGAAAATACCAGATCTTCACCTTCCCTAATGTAATTAAAATTGTAATTTAAGTTTTGAGGGCTACCCATCAGCATACCACATCAGCATTACTAAGTCACAGGATTTCATCCTAAATCCTACTGCTGTTTTTCTCTCATCCCACAGCAGGCAGAATATGAAGATTCAACTGCGTGTAGACATTTTAAAAAACCTGAAAAGCTGTACTGACAGAAAAAAGTTCAAAAGTGTGACTTCAGTATAATTAAAAAGCCGTAGTATAATCTAATAAATGTATTTGAATACCCTCATGTATTTAAGACAAATTCAGAATGCTGAGAGAACCTGATTTGTGAGGGAAAGTTGTTTTTTTTTTTAAAACACAAAAATAGATTCTCATTTGAGACACCGACAGCAGGTGTAACAACAGTCTTTCAGGAAAAAAATACTTCAACAACTGTAAATTAATAAAGCTGGAATGACATAAATGTACCGGGGCTGCTCCTGCCAGAGTCCCCAAGGCGCAGCAGCCCCGGCCCTCCGCCGCCTCAGCAGGGTTTTCCCGCCGTTTTCCCCGACCGTTCTGCTTCTCCCCGTCACGCACGCAGCGGCGCCTCAGAGCCTTCCCGCCCGAGGCCGCCTCAGGCTCGCTCCTCTCCAGCCCTCCGCCTCCGTTCTCCCGCACCTCAGCAAAATCAAGCTCTTTTGTTCCTTCAGCGAAGGGTTAATTCCTGTCAGGCTGCGTAGGGAGTTTTCTTCACGTTTCTCTTCGTGGTTTTTTTTTTTGTTGTTGTTGGTTTGTTTGGGGTTTTTTTGGTTTGTTTTTGTTTTTTTTTTTTTAAATTTTTTTTAACCTCTCCCCAGCGAAGCCACAAGCAGGCGACGGTGAGTGCGGTTTGCCCTCAGAGCCCCCGCGCCAACCGGCGTTTTTTCCACACAAATCCATAGAAGCACTGCTGCTTGTAAAGAATCAACAATATAACCACCATTTGGCATAACGGTATGTATCAAAAATGTCCCTTTGGACTTTCAGACTCGACTCAGTGAACCTGAGGCCAAATTTAATATTGCACTTGCAGGACTAGTTAGAAGTGATTTTTATATATTAAAAACTCTATTAATAATGTGCCGGATTCCAGTTGAAAAGTAATTCTGGAATCTTTACACTGATTCCCTGCCACAGACTCGGGTTGCACACAAAATGAGACTGAGCAACTTGACACAAAACCCAAGTTTTGGGTTCAAAGACCTCCCTCACTGAATGATCACCTCTTTCAATAAGTAGTTACATCACCACAGAAAATAAGCTGAGGCAAGGTGGAAAAATTATTGTTGCCACTTAAAATAACAAAGAGACATCCACAGACTTGCACATATATGTAATATTTCTGCTTGAACTGCCTATTTATTGTAAAACATTTTTCAGTGGCAGTGTTGTATTTGGGCCATATATTTTGGTGGGCCCTATGGTGCAGTCCCATGCACATTACATGGTAACATACAGTACATTTTGGAAGGTACAAAGGCTTTTATTTATTTTGTCTACTGTAAGGCATTTTTTAAGCCCTAAGCTATCTCTGGTCTTAAGTGTTATGTGAATTTTCAGAAGTAATTAGTTACCTGTCAGAAAGTTATTATAAAACATTTAATTTTTCACTGCAAATGGATTCTTATTTGATAATTATCAGACTCTGGCAGGTCCAATCCCCATATTTATGAAGTAGTTACAGCAGGAAATAATTTTCAGTGACATGCAGACAGGGATAAAAATTACAAAATTTTATTTCAACACTTAACCGTTCCATCTAATTCTGAAAACATATACAAAGTGGACAGTTCACATGGTTCATTCTACCTGCACTAGCATCAGCTCTGCAGTCAAGATGAAATTCACTCTGAGTATGCATGCTTTTTCTCTCCTTATAAACTAAAACTTCGATTCAAAACCATTGCCTTTGTCAGAAATGCCTATGTCTGTCTATAGCAAAAAGGTATTCTCTGGGGAGATTTTTCTCCTCCAGAGTGAGCAACTCAGACCCTATTAACCTAATCAGATGAAGAGGTAAGGATTTTTTTAAAGGTTAACTATACATTATTCAATCTACAGGAAGCCTAATCGATGTCCATTTTTGTCACTTTAGCAAAACTGGAGCAATGGACTAATGGATCAATCACTTTCTTGTAATGCCTAAGCAGAAAAAAATGTAAATTCTTCTCATTCTTGTAAAATGTCTGTATATGACTGTACAGGTCTCGGAAGCAACTTCAGATTCAGCTCTTAAAAAAGCAACCTATGCCCCTAGTTTGCATTATTCTAGGGTAAAGCAAGGATGACTCACTTTAGGTGACTATTGCAATTCCAGTATGAAAGCAGAAAAAAGATCCAACGAGTACACCAGATTAGGAAAAAGGCACTAGGATTCTCATGACCAGACTTGTCAGCCAGACCTGCAGTTAACACTTCTGTTTTCCATTTTCATTTCAGATTGTGACTGCCATCCTTCTTGGACTCTTGTTGACTCCAGCCCTTGCTGGTTACGTGAGTATAGTGACCAAGTTACACATACACTGCTGCTGTTTCTATTTTCCCTGCTTCTTGAGTTTTCCTTGCTTCTTTCCCCATCCTTTTGGAGGAAAGAGATCTAAAACTTCTGTCACACATAAAACCCTAAAGCCACCAGATGACAATTGTCAAATACAGAAATTCACTGAATCTATTAAAAGAATTCTCACAGCTATTCCAGAATGCCACAGGCCTAGCTCTTTGTCATTTTGAAAATACTGTGGTCACTAAAAGCGCTCCCTGGGCCAGCATTTATTCTATTATAGCAGTAATTTTTCTAAAGCTTTGGGGAGATAACTAACTTGGAAGTCTAAAAGTGGTGTTTAATTTTGTTTTCTAGTTTCAGAATACAGAAGTACACAAGCAAATCACCATTGCTGGAGGCTACCAAATTCTGACCATCAACAGGGAATTGTGCGTGGCAACTATCGAGGAAAAGAGCACCCACGGGTCATGGAAAATCATTTGGAACTGCAATATGGTGAGTGGCAAGGAGGCTAGCTCCTATAAAGCTGACCAAAATACAGGACTTGTTTCTTTAGTCTTAACATTTTGAATCCAAGTTTTGGGGTAAAAACTATCAACGTGTATTACTTTTTTAATACAGACTTTATTCTAACCTTAATTATTGAAAAACTGAATTGCTAGTTGTCAGTAACTTTGTTTTACAGGGCATTATTGCAAGCAAAGTGCTGCCAGAGAGCTTGCTTCATTTCCATAATGAACAGAAAGGAGATGCCTAGCTTTGATGCACTTCCCAGGCTGGCTGAAGAGAGCAGGGTAAGCTTAAAAAAGTAGTTACTTGTAAAGTCACATACAGTAAGGCAAAGTAAACTGATGTCAGAGACATTGTTATTTTCAAAAGCTTTTAAACCAACAGTTACTTTGAGAGCCATTTAGAGCACACCATTGATTATGAATTTGTATCAATTTCAGCAACATTTTACATTAACATAATTTGCAAAGTTAGAATACCCTGTTTCGGATGTTTGCAGCGGAGGCTTTTCATGGTTTTTTTTTTGTTGTTGTTTTAGATCACTTAGATTGTGTTCTAAAAGATTATTTAGATTGACTGCTTTTTAATACTGTTTTATGTTTAGAGATTTTTAGATTTTTGGCATGGTACTCTTCAAAATCTCACATTCTTTGCAGGCTAAAAAAAAAATCTTTTTTTTTTCAGCAGCTCTAGTTGAGGAAGAACAAATAATCCAGTAATGAGGAAAAAAGTTTAAATCATATTTCAAGTTTTCAAAACTTTTTCAAATGAACTAAGCACCATATTAGCATGAGTTCAACCCACAGAATTAGCACAGACATTTTAAAAATTATCTCGGCATTCAGCATACTAACCTTTTGTAGACACTGGCTTCTCTTGAAGTCGGAGAACCGAGTCCTTATAAAAATCCTGGCTTTAAAGGGCAAGAAGGCATGGTGGAGAAGAAAAAGGGGAGAGTTGTGTAAGTACAGGCTTGAGCAAAATCATTCACACCTAGCTATAGTCCCAGGCTTGCTTCTACTAAGGTGCATCCCTGTGCCCCCTGAAGCTTATCTCAACTCCTTGCTTACCAGCAAGAAGGAAGCATATTGGAGAGAGCTTTCAGGAACCCTTTGATAAAATTCCACCATAATTTTGAAAGCCTATGCCAATCCCAGTCATTCCTGCCAAGTGTGCCTTTACCCTGGAGTTCATCAAGTTGTTTAGCTCTGCTTTTTCTTTCTTGAGAGAATGAGATTTTCACAAGTGGCAGGATTGTTTTTCTGAACAGTAATGTGGCTTGAGAATTTGCCACGGGGATGGTTTTTCAAAAGAAAAAGAGTAGGTGCCTCATTCCTCTCCCCCACACTCCCCTCCCCAGCTCCGTTTTCTCTGAGGAACTTTAGGTTTGCAGGTTGCTAAGAAACAGTTTATATTAGGAAACCTTCAATGGCATTAATTATTTTTGGATAGCAATATCTAAAAATAGTTCCAAGTCATTTCAATACGAAATTGCATTTTTCATTTCAGAACACTGCTTTGCAGATGCTATTGTTCAGACCTCCATTTCCCTTCAGGGCATAAGAGGGCATCTCTATATGCAATAGCCTTTCCTCCATATTAATTGTATGAGCCAAAACAGGAGTCCTGTGACTGTAGCTGAGTAGTGAGAGAGACAAACCAGCAGGAAGCCTAGGTCATAAGAGAAAATACAGGCATCCAGACACTTTGTCCAGATGACAAAGCACTCGAGTAGGAAAATATATTTGAAATTCATTTGAAACAAAGCACTCTGGAGCAGTTTGGAAAACACTGTCCCACTAAAACACTCAAAGAGGTCATAAACACTACTTGCAAACAATTTTAGTGTAAATATATCTGCCAAGTGTTTCTACTGCCCTCTTTAGTTCCCATTTTAGAAGACTCAATGAATAGACTTCTACTTCCATGCTTCCAGGTTACAACCTGAGTACCTCTAGGGTGAGAGGTTAGTAAGTGACTGAGGAAATACTTTTGTAGGAGGTCTGTGTTAAAATATTGACTGCACTACTCTTTTTCTGTTCAGCTGTTTAACTGAGTTTCAAGTTCTCTTTAGCCTCCCTGCACCTTGACTCCCTTCGAGAGATCTGCCATAGGAGCTGTCTTCAATGCTTGCTAATGGTCCCATAGTCACACAGGGGATTAAAAGACTACTAAATACAGTTTTGAGTAAAACAACAAGCACTGAGTCATCATTCCAGAAATAGGAATATGCATAGCATTAAATGGATCAAGGCACTGATCTTGCTGAATGATGTTATTTGATGTTTAGAACCTGAAAGGTCAAGGACAGCCTACAAAGGAGATCACATTCGTTATCAAGAAACCTGTCCACGACCTCAAGTCTTACGGACCAGACATCTTCACTATGTGCAGATGACTCACAACCTACATGGCTTATGAAGTTCACCGTGAGTGCATGCAAATGAATTATGTCTAACCAGGCATTTTTTTTCCTTGGGGGATAATACACAAATGCTGCTGTTCCAACTAGAGTTGGACACAAATCAAGAACCTCAGGAGTTACAGAAAGGTTCAGTATCTCTGCAGATCAGGATTGGAACAGTGTTGAGTCACAACCTCCACAAATGATCTGATCCAAACCCTTACTACTCCTTTTAATAAAGTTTAAGGTGGCTTAAGTTTTGGCCCAGAATTTTGCAGATTAACCTCATCTCTAATGCCAAGGTAAAGAAAAAGGGCAGTCCTAAGAACCACTATCCTTCAGTTCTGAGATTGCAGATAAGTTTACTGAGGAATGTCACCAGACACTTAAGTTTCACAATACTAAGCCAAGTTGCTTCATTCCCTGTAAGTTTTTCAGAGGTGGCATGATCCCATCACCTAGGAGTTTAATGACCTACACTTCATCGGATTCTCTGATAATGTCAAAGCCTGACAGGGCCTATTAACTAGCACTAGCATAACCGTATAATGCACAGTAATATATACTAACAGTATAGAGTGCAATAGTACCCCTCTGTACTGGAAAAGCAAAAGAATATTAAATATAATGTCTTTGATCATTCATTTCTGAGTTAAAGATCCAGTTGTGTTTGGTGACTACAAAAGGATCTTCCACTCTGTTGTGGTTTAACCCCAGCCAGCAACTAAGCCCCATACCACCACTCACTCACTCCCCCCCGGTGGGGTGGGGGAGAGAATCAGAAGGGCAAAAGTGAGAAAACTAATGGGTTGAGATAAAGACAGTTTAATAAGTAAAGCAAAAGCCATGCACACAAGCAGAGCAAAGCAAGGGATTCATTCACTACTTCCCATCGGCAGGCAGGTGTTAAGCCATCTCCCGGAAAGCAGGGCTCCATCACGCATAACAGTGACTTGGGGAAAAATGCCATCACTCCAAACATCCCCCCCTTCCTCCTTCCCCCAGTTTTATATGCTGAGCATGACATCATACAGTGTGGGATATCCCTTTGGTCAGCTGGGGTCAGCTCTCCCAGCTGTGTCCCCTCCCAAATTCTTGTGGCCCCACTCCCCCCCAGCCTGCTCGCTGGTGGAGTGTGAAGCAGAAAAGGACTTGACTCTCTGCAAGCACTGCTCAGCAGTAACTGAAACATCCCTGTGTTATCAACAGGGTTTCCAGCACAAATCCAAAACACAGCCCCATATGAGCTACTATAAGGAAAGTTAACTCTATGCCAGCCAAACCCAGCACAGTCGTACATGTAAAATATTTCTATTGCAGCAATTATTAAAAACAGTGCTCACTCAGAGCAATAAAAATACACTGTTGTAGAATGCCAGCTATTGTTATGGAGACTGGTATAAATCAACTGTCTTGCTGTGGGTGCCATAATCATATTTTGATCACTTGC
>VYZW01022464.1:19681-31103 GCA_013401315.1 Balaeniceps rex
TACCTCTTGAGTTAAAATTTCTTGGGTGGGGGGGGGAGAAATTATTTTTAAATATATATAAAGGAAGTTTTACTCAGAGGAGTTAATCCTGAAGCACCAAAGTACTCTGAGCCTTACCGCAAGCTGTCTGCAAACCCTGTCATGAGAAAGGTGCTCTACAGATCAGGCATAGGATGTTGCATCCTGACACAGCAGGATTTCCACCTACTCACTGCTTGCTTTGACAATTGCTTTGGTACTTGAGATGGCTCAATTTGATTAAAAATGTGAGTGCAACATGCCAGGTATTAAGGGCTGCCAATGAATACACAGATCACTTAACACCATCTTAGGTATTACCTCATGGTTTGTTTGGTGGGTTTTTTTTTTTTTCCTCCTTTTCTTGTTTTTAAAGGACCCCAATATACATACAATCAAGGATCATGCATTAGACTTGATGTCCTGCAAATTTTGGACCTTAAGTACTGTCACAGCAATAACAAGTCTTATCTTTCCTCAACCAAGTACAGATGCTTGATAGCTGCTGCACAAAGTCAGCCCCGATGCTATTCTTCCTTGGCATCTCCTCTTTGGAGAGTTTTGTTCTTGATGATTCAGATGCTAACAGATCAATTGGTGACTGTATCTTTCAATTAAAGACCTTTAGCATGGATTAGCTCTGGCTAGTTTCTTATTACTCTACCCTTTATCATCTATGAACACATCCAGAAAAATATTTTGATTGCATCTTTTACCCATTTTGAGCCATTCAAATGCTCTTTCAAAAGCCTGTTCTTAACACAGGGCACACCCATAGAGGTGGGCAAGCATCAGAGTATGTACATTACAAATAAGGCATACAGAGTTAAGACCTGCCTTTCCCTTCTCAGGAAAGATGCCTCACACTAAAAATCTTGATTCATGTGGCATGAAAGGTAGAAAGAAAGAAGGACACCACAAATTTGCATATTTTTTTTTTTTCAGGGGAAGAAGAGGCTAATTTGTAGGATTTACAGAGTTGTTCTCTGTAAATAGAGTCCTGCACTTTTTGCAGGGCATAACAAGGACTGGCTAGAGGCACCACATTGAACACTTGGGTGGATAAAGCTTTGCTTCAGAGACGCATGCACAATATAAACACAATTATTGATGCACATAAGACAGTGCAAGATTCCCAGCTGTCTCCTCCCAAATGCCTGTAACTCAGCCTTGAAGATGCAAAAAAAGTAGGGTTAGTTTTCCTTCCTTGATGCTGCAATGGTACTGTAAAGGGAGATGAAAGATTTATTCCATTTATGCTGCCAGGGACATGTAGAAAGAGTCTTTGCGCTTTCCTGATAGCTAGTTCCAGATTCTCTGTATGTCCAGTCTTCCAGTAATATAAATTTGACATTAGTCAAGCTAGGAATACAGTAAAGTTTCTGCTGAATTAATGAGGGCATTTGACAAAGTGTTTATGTCAAATTTGTCAGCTCTAGGCTAAAGACAAACAAACCCCTATCTACTTTGACCCAGCATGAAGCTTGCTGTTACAAAGTTAACCTTTTGGGTGGGTTTTTTTTTTTTTTTTTTTTTAAAAAANGATGCGTTTATCTTGGACTGTTGTCACCTAACAAAAATTTTCCCCTCCCCAATCCTGCTGTGGACACCTAGGCCTAAATTTCTTATGTGGTCAAGCCACTATCATAGAGAAGAATCAAAACTTTAGAGATTAAGAAGCCAACCCCAAGCATTTGAAAGTAGAGAAGTTCAGAGGGGAATTAAAGTACAATTTAAAAAAAAGAGTAGGGCTATTAAACACTAGAAGTTCCATAAGGCAAGGTCCCTATTGCTCAGAACTTTAAAAGTCAAGATTGAGAATTTCCTCTGTTCTAACAAAAATGGCAGGATGCCCTGGGTCATGCAGATGAATACAAGTCTGTATTTAAGAATACCAGCCATGCAATGTCCCTCAGTTTCTGTCACCCTCTCACTGATCCTCAGAGGCTTTATTCTGTGGCAGTTTGAAAGGATATAGAGTTCACTTAGGCATGTCTCAGGCAAAAGCATCTGAACTATCTGGATTAGCACACATCAGTCCTAGCAGAGGGGAGAGGGAGCAGTTTCTTACTGCTAATCTCCTTCCTTTTTGGTATTATACAAAGTCGTTTTAATTCCTTCACACACCATCAGTTCTCATTTTGCTCAGGCTGAGGCTAAATATGACAGGAAGAGGCAAGAATCAAAGTTTAGGAGGGATTTTCACTTATTTTTAGTCATTATACATATATCCTAACAAAATCTTTCAGCTCTTGTCATGCCCTACTTCGCCATCTTATTGGCATTTCTCTGTTTAACTCCCTTTCCAGTAGGAACTGGAAAGAAACTTTTTAGTAGTAGTACATGCATTTTAGTGCCAAACGTGCATGAGTGAAAGAAAAGGGAACTTCAGCCACCTAACAAACCAAAGAAACTTCTCAGCAGCAACAAAAATGCACCTGCAATGCTTACTGCAAAACAGGAGTACAAGCAATCTGAAGAAAGAGAGTTAAGACAAGGCCTCAGATAAACCTGATGCTTCAACAGAAACTTTATTGCTTGTTATCAAGTGGAGCTGTTAATGTGTCTTGTTACCCCAGCCCAGAGTCTGTGCCTGCCAGCACACCCCCACAGCATATGTACATATTTGCTTCACACTGCTGGGATGAGAGTTCTGAAGAACAAATACAGCAAGAACAGCCTCACTGCAAGTCTTCCAGCCCATACCATCCTGCAGCACTGCAGAAAATTATGGTAGTCGAGCAGGTGACATTTAACAGCAGAGAGCAGTTCATGGCAGATGTCCACAAAGCCATCTCCCAGGCTCTGATATGCAATGATTTGGGATTTTTAAAAGCCACAGTTGTAGCCTGCATATACTCTTCTGCATTTTGTCCCATAAAATCTAAAACATGTGCTAATAAGTGCAATAATAAAGACAGCAGGCAATACTCAGTCAAAGGACATCTGTAAACATGATTAGGAGAAGGATAACTTGACAGCACAGGCTGAAGAAGGAAAAGTTTTCCATTTATCACTCCAGTCTAAACTCCAGTTTGGCGCACATGTCAGGATAATTAACCTCTTCCAAAGAAAGTCTTCAAGGAGGAACAGGGGCAGTTAAGATACAATGCCTTGCCTCCTAGATAAGTGGTCACATTCTCTATGCTTACAGCGCTTTGAAAAGGGCGAGTCAGACACTGCAAATCCAACAATGCGGTAGGATTTATTTTTAAATCCCGTAGGATTATGTGAAATGTAGTCAGTAAATCTGAACCTTTCATTCCATGCAGCTCTGCTCCCTCCTGCTGGGCATGTGTGCTTATCCTTTTGCCTTAAAACCAGTGGAAACCAAACTGCAGAAGATCCTAATAGTAATTTAAACAAATGGTGCTTCATCAGTGCTGTTTGCGTATTCACTTCCTCAAAGTTAGATGCATGTTTCTAGATTATCATTGTTACCTTAAGCTTAATAGTTTCAGGATTCATGCACCTTAACGTCTCCAAGGGGTTAATTACTGC
This sequence comes from Balaeniceps rex, assembly GCA_013401315.1. Lineage (NCBI taxonomy): Eukaryota > Metazoa > Chordata > Aves > Pelecaniformes > Balaenicipitidae > Balaeniceps > Balaeniceps rex. Next base: position 23,201 of record VYZW01022464.1, read on the forward strand.
TGTCTAAATATCTGATCAAATTGAACAGACTCCTAAGGAGAATACCAAGTTTGCATTCCTGTGAGTCACAGGGGACTGAGAATCCAGACACCTGCGCTGTGGTTTGGACTTTGTCATTAGAGCATTCAGACTTTTAAACTCAGGTTCTTAGAAAATACTTTCAACCGAGTGCTTTTATTTAAGAAGGGAGCTCAAACAGAGCCACCCAATTTCCAGAAAAGCTGAAAGCCAGAAGTCCTTAACGATTTCCTCAAAGTTTGCTCTAAACTCAGGATCAGTGGGAACCAGGCTGATCATCTTTGTCTAAACTCAACTAGAGAAAAAGATACCACTAATGATAGATGTCCCTTTGAGTAGGCTGGGCTGAATTTTGCCCAGCTACAAGGAAAAACAAAAAAAAACAACCCACACTTGCAGAGGTGGTGCAAGGATGCTCTAGCCCTGGCAAAGTGCTTGGAAATGGTTAAAGTAAAGGCAAACAAAAGCAATACGCATGCAACACTGAGCAGAGGAGAGAAGGCTGTTGAGAAGTGCAAAGCCTTACTACACAACCCTATTTCCTACAGCACTAACCAAAGAGGACAACAGCTCCTCTGACTGCACCCCCTGCTCCTAGGCAGGTTTAGGCAGAAATTAAAAACAAGACTTGGAAAGCAACTGCATGGCCTTCTTGGATTAGGGCAGAATTATTCCCTACACCATGTTTTCTCCTATTTTATTTAATACATTACAAGCAATATATTTTCATCTGTATACTTAGCCTAATACTCCTCTTCAGGAAGAGGTTACATACGTATGCAGAGTTAGCAGCCCTTGCTAAAAAAACTAGTGGAATGAACTCTAATCACCAGAAAAATAATGCAATACAGCCTTACATGTTGCAGCAGAGGCAAATAAAATCAAAGCAGGGCAAAGTCAGACTAAGAGCAAGAAACAAGGGAGTTACTGATCCCTGGAAAAATTAGAGCAACCCAGGGAAGAAAAAAAACCTTCTTGGCCACTGGATGTCAGCCTTGAGTTGCGTGTTGCACAATTGACATGTAAAGGCACACAACTCCTACCCAGAGCCTGTTGGCCTACACCACGTAAGACAGCATAGCTCTGCTGATACTAGCAGAGCTGTGCTCAATTATACCACCTGAAAATACGGCCAGTGAATTTAAGGAGATGTCTACACTGAAGACAGGGAAGTAGTTCCTGTACAGCGATGATGTATTTGCAATAATAATACTGGTCAGCATAGGCAATTCATTACATCTCAATTATCCATGCAGACTGCTGTAACAGCTTCCTGAAGAGCCATGAAAACTAGGGAACATGAGTTTGAGATCTTGACAGAAGCCATTATCCACCATACCAGTCAGCCATTTGTGAGCCAGAGGGAACCACCCCCAAAGACACCCAAGGGAGCACTCACAACACCCACACAATGCTGTCATGTGCTATGTCTCACTTAGCAGCAGAAGCACTGTTACTGCAAGCTGACAGAACCGGCTTCTTCCAAGCTGTGAGTTTCAGGGAAGGTCCCATAGATACATATAAAGGAGTACGTGATAAAACATGAAAGCCTGCTGATACCACTTCCCCCATCATTTACATGTGCAAATTCTATTCACACACCAAGGGTATCAGTTGGAGCTTAATTAACCATTAAACTGCTGTATGCAATTAAAACACCTTACTACTTGCCTCTTTCGCACAAAGAATGCGACACACCCAGTCTCTCCAAGAACTGTTAGGTCTTTCACACAAAGCTATAGCCTTCATAATATTTTTGTTTCTAGCATTTTTAGGGAGGGAAGGACAGACAGAAATTCCAGCACCCCCTCCTGTGTCTCACACGAGCTTCCTATCATGGAACTGCTTTTCTCAGAGCATTGATATTGCTATTACCAGATCATAAACAAAACCCCACATTCTTAAGATAGGTATATGAAGGGGACTAGCCCTGAGGAAAGCCAGAGTTACAGCACAAAGCATGGTGTTTCACTTTGTCAGCAGCTCCCTCCATCTCAGAGTGCTCTAAACTTCATCTGATGCCTCATTCCTTGGCTTTTCCCCAAGCTTTCCCGGGCCTTCTGTCAGCCTGAATCCACAGCTACATGGAGAATCTGATCTCCTCCATTTCCCCTCCTTTCTCTCTGCTAGCTTCAGGCTAAAGTTATTTTCCTGAGGTACAGGGAGTTTTTTTTAAGCCTTATGTGTTTGTTCATCTCAGAGCCAGTCAGAAACAAGTGAAAGAAATTATCAGTCTGCTTTTAATCTTTAGGCAGACACAGGTCATAAGCTAGCGAACAAGATGCTTTATCTGGCTGTAACAGGAACCCTAGCTGTACCTCAGATCAGAAACTAGCCCTAAGTACTTTTCCAAAATTCTCAACAACAGCACATTGGTCCCCAGAGAGGAAGATTTTTCTTCTACCCTTCTCATTTTTACATCCTCTATTCAGCTCATTTTCTTTTAAAACACTAAAAAAGAATCCCTGGATTAGTCTCACCCCCTTTCTTACGGCAGTACAGCATTCAAAGGCATACACAAAACTATCTGTGCATGACCCCGTGGTTTGTGCAATTCAAGCTTCATAACTACAAACAGGTTTGTTCCAGAGCATCTATATGAAACTTTAAAACCCCCAAACCCTACCTGCTTACCTAGCACACCTATGCTGGCTACAGGAACTACAGCTCTGCACTTTGGTATCTCCCAGCAGCCTCATCTCACAGGATTTAAGCAACCAGATCACTCAGATATGCAAACCAGCAGGTGGCAGCTCCGCCTCTTTTTCACAGCTACCCAAAAAGGAGCACCTGCCCTCACATTTTTCCTGCCCGGGGCTGGTGCAGGTGCTACCCCTCAGCTTGGGCAGCATCACGGCTACCCTCAGCAAAAGGCTCTCATACACATTTCTGATGTTGTGCCTTGTTTCTGTTTGTTGTAGAAAGCCTGATACCCTGATATAGACCTTCTGCCTATGCAGTAATGAGCAGTGTTACTACTCTCCTTTCAGACTAAGAGCTAAATTGAAAGTCTCACACCCGCACTCCCAGCTCCCTTTGAGTTTAGTTATGGAAGCCCAAAATATCTGTCTACAAAACACCTGGTTCTGCTCTGTCTAGCCCTAGAGAAGCTTTGAATTCCAAGGGATCTCCACTTCCTTCAGGTCTGATCAGGATTTGGCAGCATGGAGGTATCATTTGCCCATGTCTGTGTGTTATCCACATTAGAGGCAATGGAGCCGGTGTATTTGCTGAGCATAGCCAGGTGTGGGAGGGAGAACACCCCCAAAGTTTTAATCATCAATGCAGCAAGGTGCCTGACTGATTTGTAATTCCAATGTTTCCACTTCTGTCAAAAGCCTGTTATCATGCTGTTTGTTGTTTTCCCTTGAAACCTACCCTGCTGCTTTTCCTGGTGTTTCGTCAGATTGTTTGCTTCTGCTAAGAATTTTTTAAAGACAAATTTAACTCTTTAAGCAACTAAGAACAGCTTGAAAGCCTGACTCAAGTGCACTTGCATCCCTTGTCAGAAACCTGACCTGGTCCCCCCAGGCTTGATGCAACACCTGAAGCTGCTCTGCTAACAAGCAGTTAGTACTGGGAGAACAGGTGTGTTGCTATAGCCTGAGAGGATTTGAGGGGGAAGGCTAGAAGCCCCTGCTCCTGGCATCTCTAGTTTAGCTTTTGCTGGTATAGGGGGTTGTTCTGGCTGGGGACTGCTCTTGCTTTTGAGCTGTCCTGCTCAGGTTTTAATGCTTGTGGTGCTGTTCATGGAAGGAGACAGAAAGTATAAGCGTAGCTGAAGTTACAGTTTCTGGCAAGTTTTCTTGGAAGAGGGAAGGTTTAGGCTCTAGTGGTTGAAATGAGTTTGCTAAGGATGGTAAGAGGAGGAAGCCTGTTTCATAGGTGCAGATGTTGCTTGATATTTCTCAGGACTGGGAAAATACAAGGGATGAAACCTGGCGTGGTTTGTCACTTTAAGTTTTGAGAAGCTACTCCAGTTTTTTAAATGTCTTTAGACTCAGATGTTGCCTACGTGGGAAACAAAGGTGTTTCTCCATAGTGCTGCGTGACTGCTGTCAGCAAACCGCTTCTATGTTTGTACCTAAAGCTGCTGCGGTATGTGTTTAGTATGCTTGGTGCACGAATGATAATGCCTAAAACCAGAGACTCCAATCAGCTTGAATTTTCGCCACAAGGTGGCATTCTCTGAGCTTTTTTTGCTAAGGAAAAATAAAACTTGCTATCCTTAATAACAACAATAATAATTAAGGGGGGGGCGGCTCAAACCCTCCCTGTATTTTCTGAAGTCTGTGACAAAGCAAGATTTGTTAGGAGGCTGCTCCCTCTCTTGCAAAACAATGGTGCTGCTTTCAGAGAGCTGCAAGTGAGACTGAGGGTCAAGTCCCTTTAAAAAAAAAAGTGAAATACAGTATTGTGCATCTTGAAATCTGAAACCAAGAAACAGAAGTGCAAGGGAAACAAGGGGGAAAGTCTTGCAATTCCTGAGGACAGCTGTTGCAAGTGGAGTTTTAAGGAATAAAATATACATACATACACATTTAAAGGTCATTGAATGGCTTTTGTGGAAAAACCTGTGAAATAAAGGAGCCTTGGAAGAAGAGATTTCTTTTTCTCCTCCTCTCTGGATATAATGGCTATTGCAATGCAGAGCATCTTGAGATTTGGCTTCAAATGGCTCTTCCTAGCAACTTTTATGCTAGCCTGTGATGGACAAGGAGGAAAGAGAGAGAACGGTGGTCCTGCCTGTTATGGAGGATTTGATTTGTATTTCATTCTAGACAAGTAAGTTAGTTCTACTGTGTTCTTTTTTCAAATGAATCTTTCTCTCGGCATGAACTGGGATGGCATATACTGATACTGAGGAGGTTTTCTTTGGGTTTTGGTTTTGTAGAAGTCACTGTGTCCCCGAGGGACCTGTGAAACTCCTTACTACTCTGGCTTTGTTTTTGTTGTGGTAACTTCTTTGGTAGGTCTAGTATATAATCCCATTGTGCTCTGTAAATCAAATCGTTATCAATTTTGCTGTGGCTGATATAGAAACTTTATTGTGTATTGACCAGGTAGTTTCTTAAGAGTGGTTAGGAGAAGGGCAGCACTCTGGTCACCTCTGATTTCCCTATGAACTGTGAAGGTTGAGGCACTTGTGAAAGCAGGAGTTGGAGAATTATTACTGCAGGCATTAATTCTGTAGCTGAAAATGTGGAAGCAATGCTCGCCTGCCTGGAGGTTTGCTTCTGTACCACTTGCTCCTTAGCTCTGAAAGTTCTAGAGCAGCAACATGCAGGTAAAGACCGGGCTCTGAGAGGTGGCTACTCCCTTTGAAAAGGTCTGATTTTGGCCATTGTGATGGAAAACAGCTAGAGTGCCTTATTTAAAGGGAGCTTTATTTTCCCTACACTGAGTCACATTTTCTTTGTTTCCTGTTAATCAAATGCATATTTTGACTGTTTAACTGTTTATACTGAAGATAACTTCCTACCTTGCTTTTTTCATCACCAATTGTGATAGTGTCATCTTCTTGGCACTAGTAAGTTTGCCTCTTTACAGGCCTTCAGATTGTAGATGGAGCAATGTGAAATATATGTGAAAGATATGTGCTGAGCTTTGGAAAGCTTCATATTGAAGCAATACAACAATTTACAAAAAAGTATAAAAAAAAGTACTAGCTAAAATGATTCTTCTAATTTTCTTGATTAAGAATAGTTATTTTGAACCAAAGGTTTGGAAATACTGGAGAATATGCATGCCAGAGCCATGGTACTGACATTATTAACCGTAAATTTCAGAGACAGGAAAGTATTTGCAAGTTGCCAAAAGTGCTTGCGGATGAAGCTTTCTGACTGATCCTCTTGAGTGTTTTGCAGTGGCTCCTATGTTCCATTAGTATAAATGACTTGGAATTACATAACACTTTATTACAAAATACTGGGTAAAATGTAAGACTGAGACACTGGATATTTTAGTATGCCAGCTGTCCTAAGCTCCAGGGGAAAGATTTTTTTCTTTTTTTTTTAATTTTATTTTTACTTTGTTCAGTGGAAAGATCTACCTGTCTAAGGCATTTTGTTGCTTTGGCTGTTCAGTTATTAGTTGGAATGCTTTTATTGCTACATGTGGGGAAAAAAAAAAAACCAAACAACTAAAGCATGAACTGTACTGCAGACAGCTTTTGCAAACTGCATTTCCCTGAAAGTTGAAGCAGAATTGAAGGTTTTCTCAAATCCGATGGATGTGTTGCATTATAGCATGACACCTCGGAGCTAATGTAACTTTAACGGTCACTTATTTCAAGTTCTGTGCTGTCCTCTTACTAAAAGGCATGGCTTTCTAGGCTTGCTCAAGGGATTATGAATTTGGGTGGAAATATGAAGCTTGGCACGAACTTTAAAGTAGGCAGGCTTACCTCAGTGTATGTATCAAGGTATCCAACAAAAAAAATCTGGCTTTGACAGTTGCAGGATTCCGATTTTGGGGATTTTTCTGGTGCAGAAATGAACAGGGTGTGATGTAAAAGTGGAATTTGGAGGAGAGTTACGGTGTTTAAGCTACTAGTGTGTGCAATGTGGCGTGGACCTGATTGTTTAGCCTTTGAGCAGGCTGATGAGAGACTTACTGTGGTGGAGTAGGTTATCCCATATCCTTTATCCTTTATCTTTAAAACTTTCTTTCATTCCTGAGACGCTAAGCTGAAGTTCTAAAAAACTTGAGTCTTATTTAGCCTGGGTTTTCTACCTGCTAATTGTCTAGAGAATGTTTTCAAAAGTGCTGCTGAAGTCCTGAATGTGGAGAGAGGTGATGCTTATGGAGGCCTTCAGGCAAACTGTGAAATCATAATAGATTCAGGGCTCACTGCTTTTCTTTGAAATAGCTCTAAAAATGTTTTTAAAGTTATTAAAAGTGATAAAGGACACTGAAGCAGAAGAGATTTAGATTCTGAAACATGAAATGTTAAGTTCAGTGGTGGAAGCAAGCCATTAAAATATTAAGCAACCTACTTTCTGGGATCAAAGGAGTAATAAAAAAAGAATAACCACAGCCCTGGAAGTCACCAGTGCTAGAGCCCTCTACTGACCCTTTTGCCTCAGTGCCTGGTCAGATTTAGTGACTGCTTAAGTCCATTTAGCACCCTGTATGTGTGCTGCTCGTAGGACATGTTCCAGCTGCTGCGCTATATGCAGTCCTTGTCACAGTGCTGACTCTTGAAGCATACTTCTGGCCACAAAAAGCCCTTCAAAGTGAACACGTAACCCACTGGGGAAAGGGCATGTGTTACAGGCTGTTGTCATGAAGTGATGTTCTGTCTCCCTGCAACGTTCTCCTTAGGAGACCCCTGCAAACTTGCTGTGTGAACTGTTGAAGGGAAACCAGGTTTCCTCTGGCTATCTGCAGGCAGCTGGAGACATGACTGCCTGCAGATTGCTTCAGGTTCTCTGAGCATGCCAATCTCGCATTTCTCATGGTCATGAAGGAGAAGAAAATCCAGTATTCAGCCATTCAGAAATAATCCTGTTATGCTATGCCTTGATGCGCATGTCACAAACAGACCAAAAGCTTGAGTGATACCAGATATGCTTGCTAGGTTACAACAGCATCCTTAATATCTGTGCATGCACTTGCATGTCTTTTATCACTTCCAAGAGTTCTCACACAGCTTAGGTAGCAATAGAGAAGGCCTCTCATGCTGTGACCATTGGACTTCAGGCTAGCAGAGTTATGTTCCAAAAGTGACGCAAAGACACCCCAGAGGACTGTGGTTCGCGTTAGGCAAACTCCTTACCAAGTAAAACTGAAGTTGTCACGCTGTTGTTGGTGCAGTGCTCCAACTTTGGAGGAAGCTAAGGTTTGCCAGCTCTCTTGAGAATTGTTGCTTGACATGCAGCAA
>VYZW01022465.1:2403-35369 GCA_013401315.1 Balaeniceps rex
TGGAGTATTCTCTCTTCAAAATACAGAGGCTTTAGAGTCACTTTCTCCCACACATTAAAAATAAAATAAACCAATCCCTCTGAGCAGTTTTTAGCATTCAAGTGCTATTTACTGCAGACTAAGCTTGCAAAAACTATTGAATTAATTGGCACTCTCTGTCTTTCTGTGCACTTTTCCTGTTTCTCATTATTTTTTGAAAATATTTTTAAACAAAATCCTTTGGGAGTTTTTTGCCTTCAGCTGTCTGAAAGTCAAGACTGTACATTTATTTCTGGTGGCACTTTCTCCATTGTCCTACTCAGATAGTGCCCTGAACATCAGATAAATTGTATTTTGATAGGGGATTTGAGATTTTTAGAAAACATTCTTGATCCAGACAGGGCTTTAAATAAAACAATTAGAGAAATGGAGAGGAAAAGTTGCTAAACAGAGGATTTTTTATCCCAGGTTTATAAAAGTCTTTTTCTTCCCTCCTTTCCCTAAGGGATGGCTCACAGATAAAACAAGTGAATCAAGTAGCAACCAGCTTGCAGGCTTGCTTTTCATCCTCATGCAGATGGGCAAGTCTGCAGGCATTTTGAAGCAAGCCTGGAGGGCTGTATGCCAGGCTTCCCATCTCTAGAAAATAGTCACTCCTCTTGCGCACATCTTTGCATCCCTGACAGAAGTGCTGGGGTATTTCTGCAGCGTCTGTCAGCTTTCGTAACTGGTTATAGGTTACCAATTTCAGCCCTGAAGACACAGTAATATTGTCTCTGTGACTTCTACTTTTAACAATCCTTTGCAAAATATATTCTTCTGGATTTAAAGCCAGCAAGACACTCTTTTCACCTGTTTCGCCTTTCTCCCAAACACTGAGCGACCCTGAGAGGTAAGGCCACAAACCGTTTCTCCAACACTCCAGAGAAGAAAGCTCACCCATCAGAAAGGCTGGTCATGGGGAATAGTGCAAGCACCTTTCCCCAGCACAACGTCTGCCACTTTTGGATGGGAAGGATGCAGAGCAGTTTGTGTAATGGCCCAGGCCACAGGCTATCAGCTGCCAGGGGCCTGCCTTGCGCTGCCTCATTCCTAGTTTTAAAAATCTTTCATTTTAGACTGAAATATTCATGAGTTATGCCCTGATTCTGCTCCCACTGAAGTTCAGGACAGCATTATAATTGATTTAATAGAAGTAGAATGAGGTCCTGAATCTTATCAATTGTAAATTCTGTTAGGCAGATGAATAGTTTTATGGCGTATGAATTATCCATCCAAATACACTGGTTCCTCAAAACAGTTTTAATCCATTAAGCCATGTTTAGTTACAAAGTTAATGTAATAAGGTTCACCTCACCTGAATTCTGAATTCACCTTATACTCTAATCATCAGCAGTGGAAGAAAACATGGATGATAGAAGATTGACTTTGGCTAGATGCATTAACCTCCTTGAAAATTTAATTTGAACTGTTCACTGCTTATGTACATAACCTCCCTCTGTTCCTTCTGTGCTATACTGCTTTCTCATTTTTCAAAGCTTTGTCCAAATTGCCTTCACATGAGTAGCTGGAGGAAAAACTTGTAATGACTCTTCTCTTAGAATAATCCTACCCTTTAAACAAATCACAACAGTCACATCACTCTTCTGTGTCTTGAGTTAATGAAATGGAAGAATATATTCAAGAATTCTCCAGCAATAGTGGCTGTGGCATAGCTGCAGCCCACCTGTTAGACACCTTCATAGGGTTCAGGCTCCTAAACATTTACCAACTCAACATCACACTCTCGTCCTTGAGCAAAGCGTTATTTAGCAGGTACCTTGTCTTTTGTAAAACAGGGAACACCTACAGTTAGATTCCCCAGATGAAGCAATGGGAACTGCCCTCTGTGTTATGCCCTTTCACGATTCCCCATAGTCCTCCACATCTCCCTGCAAGTCCCCTGGCTGGTCCAGCTCCTCCACATCAGATCCCTGTTTATACAAAGTTTTAAGAACTGAGTCCTGCAAGATTCACATAACTTGAAAGAAGCTGTCAGCTCTGAATGGTCTTAAGGTCCATGCAGTCCTGCTGATAAATAATAAGTACTGCTCAAAGCGGTAAAGAACAGCAGCTTCCAGTCTCCACAACAAACTAGGGGAAAAAAAAAAAAAGGAAAAATCAACTATTTCATTAGAGACCCAGAGCTGGATTCAGCAATCAGTGAGTAATACACTACAGGTATGAGAGCTGGCACAGAACTGATGTGTCTCTTTAAGAAAAGCAGTTCATTTCTTTCACAGGCCAGTGCAGTAGGAACACCCTCTTTTCTCCAGTAGGAAGGAGCTGCTGGTATAGCTGCATGGTAGGCATCCTTCACATGGACTAATTATAAGTTCAGCCCCTTTGTGCTGGTTTTGGCTGGGATAGAGTTAATTCTCTTCATAGTAGCTAGCATGGGAGCACGTTTTGGATTTGTGATGGAAACAGTGTTGATAATTCAGGGATGTTTCATTACTGCTGAGCAGTGCTTACACAGAGTCAAGGCCTTTTCTGCTTCTCACACCACCCCACCAGCGAGCAGGCTGGAGGTGCACAAGAAGCTGGGAGGGGACACAGCTGGGACAGCTGACCCCATCTGACCAAAGGGATATTCCACATCATATGATGTCATGCTCAGCCTATAAAGCTGGGGGAAGAAGGAGGAAGGGGGGGATGTCTGGAGTTATGGCATTTGTTTTCCCAAGTAACCATTACACGTGATGGAGCCCTGGTTTCCTGGAGATGGCTGAACACCTGCCTGCCGATGGGAAGTAGTGAATGAATTCCTTATTTTTGTTTGCTTGCACATGTGGCTTTTGCTTTACCTGTTAAACTGTCTTTATCTCAACCTACAAGTTTTCTCACAGTTACCCTTCCAATTCTCTCCCCCATCCCACTTTGGGGGAGTGAGTGAGCAGCTGTGTGCTTAATTGCTGGCTGGAGTTAAACCGTGACACCCTTGTAAGTTCCCTCTGCCATCCTGCTGCTGGGGAAGCAGTGAGCAGTGCTTTCAAGGTGGCAGAAGTTCGGTGAGGGTGCAGTGAACCTGGTCTAGGTTTGTAGGGGAGCAGAGAGGCTCCTGGGCAGCCTTGCCTATCTGGCCCTGGGCTGCGCTCAGTGCTCTCCCCTCCTTCCAGGGCAGCAGGCAGAGGTGACCCCCACTATATTTCAAATAGCACTAGGCATGCTTCACAGAGGCATTCGCTATAGAAATCTAATAGCACCCATGTTCCTTTATCAAACTATTTAACATGATAGCTCATTGGTTCATGTTTGAAATTTATAGAAGGAATGACTTTCATGTCATTACCTTTGTGTAACTCAGTGACAGCTCCACTGAAATCAGTGATGTTCCCTTTATACAGAACCAAAATAATGAAAGTTAGCATCAGTTTTCCTCAAGTCTCCCTGCAGCAAAAGATCCCATCCTAATAAAGAAGAAGCTATATTTCTTCCATAAGGAAGATAGACCAAGGCTTTTTAAATTCATCATGTGAATTTTCCCAGCAAGAGCTTTGCAAGTGTTTCAGGATGAAAGGTTTCCTATAAATACAAAAATTGCCACTTTCTCCAAGGGAACAACCTGGACCCAAGTTAGGGGACATGTCCCAGGATTCTGATTTAGCCTACTGCTTGTCAATGCTACTGTACTGCTAGAAGTTCCTCCATCAATAAACAGTTAGGAAAAAAAAACAATAACTTGTTGTTTCTAGCTTCTGCCAAGCAATTAAGTTCCACCTGGAAAAGGCATTTGATACATTTTGATGCTAGCATGCTGCATTATGTATGTTACATATGTGACTTCTCAAGTCACATGCAACCTTTGTGTTCAGGTTTTCCCTTGCAACCTGAGTGTTTCTATGACAAACAAGCAAAAATCCAGAGCAATTTGGTAACAGTGCAGAGGGTGTACTTTTTAATTATTGTTTTATTAGTTTTGTTGAAACTCTAAAATAAAACTAACAATTCACTCTCTATTATAGTTTAATTAGCATGGACACTAGAGTATCCACACACTTAAACTAGACTAATCTCTTCCTCACCTCACCATAGTCAGGCTCTAAGAGAAGAGAGGACCTCTCAATACGATATTCCAGACACATTGATTCCAGAGGACCACCTTTGGGCTAGGTACGAGAACCAAAGCAGGATTCCTGCTCCAAGTGCTCTGCAGCTGCTGCATATACTGCAACCTGCTCTAAGGAAGCTTTTTTAGCAATGGAGGTGTGAGGAAAAGGAGAGAGAACTTTTTAAATTTCCCTTCTGGCATCTTCAGAAGAGAGCTCTCAAGACCATGCTAAATAAATACATAAACACAGACACTAACAGTATAAGATGTTCCCATCTCAAGCAGCTTGTGAACTGTGTAGCTTAGGCTGAGTGTTGGAGGAAAGGGATACAACAGATAAGCAGGGAAAACAGAACAGCAGCTCACCAGTATCAGGTTTTTTTCTGCCGTTCTTTCTTTTTGGTCCCCAGACAGGCCTCTCAGTGTACATGAGCGTGTGACCACAAAGCTGACTCTGACTTCTTAGCACTTCTTGCTTGGCTGCTGTTTGAGTGGAATAAGGGGAAGGAAAGGCTGCTGCTTGCTTTCTCAACTTTTCTCCTCTGCTATTAGCACTATTTCCTTCATTAGAAATTGCGTGGAGAGCACATCCGAACAGCTGGTAACCCACCAGCAGAGGGACATAATCTATTTGCAAATAGAAGAGAGAAAGATGCATATTAGAAGTGAGGTGAAAAGAAGTGTCCAGCAAAGTCTTTGTGAGAAATACTGTGTAGGAAATGAGTAAGAACAACCAGAAAATACAAGGTCATTATAGAGCTCAGCTGAGAGCATAGATCTGCTAATGAAAAGTACAGGTTATATAATGTTAGGAGCCATTATCAATGTAGGAAGATTGAAGTATCGTGCAGAAATTACTACACGACCTCAAGGTCAGGGGTAATAGAGGCTGATTAAATGAATTCATACAAGGTGTAAAATAATGTAAATGTAACAAATGCCTAGAACTTCTCCTATAAGCTCATGGAAGATCATTTGGAAATGACAAAGGCATGTTAGCTGATTCTAGATTCTCTATTATACCATCAGTGTAACGCAGCCACAAAACAAAACACATGTTCTCCTAGGATACAATCAGAAATATATTTCCTGAGAGAATTATTAGGGTCATTGTAGCAGACACTGGCTGCAGCACTTATTGAATTCTGTCTACAGTATTGTCATGAACACGAAGATTAACTCAAGGAAAGGTGCCATGAGAGGCCACTAGCATGCAGATAGGACTAAATGAGGCTGGACCACTTGATCTGCTAGACAAGGCTGAGAGAAAAAAAGGTGAACATTGAATGGATAAACACAAGTGAAAGAGAAGAGCTGTTTGAGAGTGAAGATGAAGCTGGCATTAAGAAATAGGTAAAGTTGCCATGGATAAGTGCAATTTCACCATAGAAGGGAGGTTGCAAAACTGCACTGAGTGCTGTGTGTAAGCAAGCTCCTTGGTATGAGCAGAAAAGTCCTGGCAGTCAAGTGAAGTCCCCAGTGACTGGAAAAAGGGAAACATTCCACTGAGTTTTAAAAAGGGTACAAAGGAGGAGCCTGGGAACTACTGACCTGTCAGCCTCACCTCTGTGCCTGCGAAGATCATGGAACAGATCCTCCTAGCAGCTGTACTAAGGCACATGGAGTACAGGGAGGTGATTCAAGACAGCCAGCATAGTTTCACCAAAGGCAAGTCCTGCCTGACCAACCTAGTGGCCTTCTGTGATGGAATGACTACATCAGTGGACAAGGGAAGCGCTACGGATGTCATCTATCTGGACTTTTGTAAGACCTTTGACATGGTCCCCCACAACATCCTTCTAAATCTAACATCCTCTAAATTGGAGAGATATGGATTTGATGGGTGGACTGTTTGGTGGATAAGGAATTGGCTGGATGGTCGCATCCAGAGGGTAGTGGTCAACGGCTCAATGTCCAGATGGAGATCAGTGACAAGTGGTGTCCCTCAGGGGTCTGTACTGGGACCAGTACTGTTTAATATCTTCATCTATGACATGGACAGTGGGATCAAGTGCACCCTCAGGAAGTTTGCAGACAACACCAAGCTGAATGGTGCAGTTGACATGCCTGAGGGATGGGATGTCATCCAGAGGACCTGGACAAGCTCGAGAAGTGGGCCCACGTGAACCTCATGAGGTTCAACAAGGCCAAGTGCAAGGTCCTGCACCTGGGTCGGGGCAACCCCCAGTGTCAACACAGGCTGGGCAATAAGTGGATACAGAGCAGCCCTGCGGAAAAGGACTTGAGGGTACTGGTGGATGAAAAGCTGGACATGAGCCAACAATGTGTGCTCACAGCCCAGAAAGCCAACCATGTCCTGGGCTGTGTCAAAAGAAGCATGGCCAGCAGGACAAGAGAGGTGAATCTGCCCCTGTACTCCACTCTGGTGAGACCCCACCTGGAGTACTCCATCCAGCTCTGGAGCCCTCAGCACAGGAAAGACATGGACCTGTTGCAGTGGGTCCAGAAGAGGGCCACAAAAATGATCAGCAGAATGGAACACCTGTCCTATCTAGAAGAAATCTAAGAGAGTTGGGCTTGTTCAGCCTGGACATGAGAAGGCTCCAGGGAGACCCTATTGAGGCTTTTCAATACTTAAAGAGGTTTTATAAGAAAGATGGGGACAGACATTGTACTAGGACCTGTTGCGATAGGACAAGAGGTAATGATTTTAAACTAAACAGAGAGTAGATTCAGACTAGACATAAGGAAGACATTTTTTATGGTGAGGGTGGTGGAATACTGCAACAGGTTGCCCAGAGAGGTGGTAGATGCCCCATCCCTGGAAACATTCAAGGTCAGGTTGGACAGGGCTCTGAGCAACGTGGTCTGGTTGAAGATGTCCTTGGTCATTGCAGGGGGGTTGGGCTAGGTGACCTTTAATGGTCCCTTCCAATCTGAACTATTCTATGAATTTATGAAAAATTATGGCATGAGACATGAGGAGGAGACAGCTGGGATGGTGCAAGGAAGATGACTGACTGACTTCCATTGAAGAGACGTAGTAAATTCCTTTTAAAACAGTAGTATAGCAGAATATCATAGAAACATTAAGGAAGGACCTCTGAAGGTCACCAATGCCAGTCGCTACTCAAACATTACCACAAACACTAGATCAGGCCAGTCATTGCTGACTAAGCAAATTCCCTTGCTGAGGGATTTCTGTATTTCTCAGGAAAACAAGAAAATGTTGGCTCTAAGGAAAAGAATTAATAATTTTGCCTCTCAAAGTATCATTGTAATAGAGGAATAATTCTTCCCAATATCAAAGTACAACCTGGAAGAGAAACAAATTTCCAGTGATTATCTTCCTTTTCCATAGCATGTCACTGTTGTCAGGTTTATTACTCTGTAAGCGCCAGTGCTAGTTTCAGGCTTTTACAGGACTGAAGACCAGATGTTCCTACATAACTGACTTGCCATCTACGGCCTAGACACAGGCAGTACCTTTCCAAGAGTTAAGAGAGGCAATTTGACGTCATCTTTGCCCTGATTTAGTGCCCCAGTCCCCCCTCCAAAAAGAGAAGCTTTATAAAAGAAACTTTATAAATCCTTCAAACAATATCAGATAAAGGGGGGGGGGGTGGATCTTGCTTGGATAAAATCAGTAATGTACTACAGCAAGGGAATTTTCTCCCCACAAAAGAAACAGAAAAGAGTTACAAGATTACTGCAGAATACTTGCCCCTTCCTGTTGACTTGGTTCACTATTGTTCTGCATTATCTTACAAACAGAAGGCTGGCTGGTGAAAAAAAGATGGCTGGTCAAAAGGAATGAGAGAATATGTAAAAGATATAATACCTCACCAGTGGTGATTATTCTTGTTTCATGAATCCTTTGAAATCAAGCTCTGAGGGTTTATAAATTGGATTTTCCCGGTTCGCCCCTCATTCCTGCAATGCAACTGTCAGTGATGAGTTGAGCCAGGATAACAAGATTAAGAGAACCAATGTTTGCTCCAAATTTTCCAAACCTGGCTGCTTAAAATAACAGTCTGTCACT
The DNA here is from genome assembly GCA_013401315.1 of Balaeniceps rex. Taxonomy (NCBI): domain Eukaryota; kingdom Metazoa; phylum Chordata; class Aves; order Pelecaniformes; family Balaenicipitidae; genus Balaeniceps; species Balaeniceps rex. The sequence goes on from VYZW01022465.1 coordinate 10,476, forward strand.
ACACACCTAAGCAGAAGTGCTCTTCAGTGGTACATGTAGGTATATTGGTTTCCCGAGACAACTGGACTTGCTGGACTCAGTCTCGGGAAACTGGTGAATTGCAGGCAAACTCAGAGCACATGGATTTCATTTATTTATTAACATTTTTGCCCATTATTTGTTACCAGGATGAATGGTCTATAAGGATGTTCAGAGATGGTTGCCCAAGTTTGTCTGATCAGCTGCTGGTCTCATGCACCCACAAAGGATCATCCCTGTGCAGGGGGCTGGAGCCAAACTATTTCCCTTCACCCAGCCATGGTGGGGCTGCCCTTAAAGCTAGTCCAGGAGCTGGTCTATGGGGTTGCAGCAGACAACCTAGTCAGAGTGGGGAATAGGGGAACTCCACTCACAAGGGGACAGAGGAAGCCAAGAAACACTGAGAAGAAGCTGTGTAAATTTGGCAGCCCAGAGCCCTGCTGCACCAAGATGGAGGCTGCAAAGGGAATGGGGATTACAGACCAAGCCCAAATCGGGGTCTTCTACACAGCAAACTATTCCAACTCAAACCAAAATTTTCTCAAAATTGAGCTTTGCTTTAACATTTTATAACAGAAAGCTGAAACTGTTGACAGCACTGAAATTTTCCAGGCTGGAGGCTGGCAGAAGAAAAAAATATGGTTAGAAACTGAATTTTCTGTCACAAAATCATGTGGACAGAGAAAGTTCCAAACATTCAATGTATTTCTTGAAGGCAATTAATTTGTTCTCAAACTTCCTTCAGTTATTGAAATATCGAATACTCAAACACTGTCATATGAGGATGCCAAGAAACTGCAGGGAATGTCATTTTAGCCTGAAGTTAGGTAAAATACTTACAAAGTTAAAAAAAGCAGTTTTATTCCTACAGGTCTTTGTATAATTTCCAACTAGAGCCCTTCCTTGCTCTGTTTTGGTTTTCAAATTCAAAGAGATAATTCCCATGGTGTCTACCACTCACTGTGGTGTGATCTTTTAATTTACATGAATAAATCCTGACACAGTCTGGAGCCCACGACCGTCTTAAGCAACAGCCAAGCTCACTCTGTTTATGAGAAGCTTTTTAGTTCAAACAGCTCAGCTGATTGTAATAGTGCCTGATGATTGCAAATATCAGAGTACCACCATGGGAAAGAGGTAGAGCCTGGGTACTGTGGGGACTACAGCTAATACACTAAGCCTTGCAGTGTTCCAACGTAGAAATGACAACAGGGTGAAGTACTGCAAGGAGAAAAAAGTCACTACTGAAAGGAAGTCTTCCACCTTCCGTGTTCAGCAGAGACAACAGACCTGGCCTTCTCCACTGTTCAAGTCTCAAGGAAATGAGAAAGAGTCCTATCTGTGGCATCATCTCCTTTTGCTCCTGACAGAGCTCCCTGCCTGTGCCTGGGACTGTTGCGGGGCCCTGTCACTAGCACCCAGCTCTGCATGATGTGCACAGCCCCTATGGGACTGTGCCCCATGGGTGAAGGTATGTCCTGTGCTGGGGTTGCCCTTGGCTCCTGGCTTGCCTGCACTTAGGGAGCAGCAGTCCTTGCTGCTCCTTGCCATACAGATTCAAAGCTTTGTATACATTGTACGTGTAGCATACATACTGAGTTTGCATACACAACTAGTCTGATAGCATAGGCAAATTATATTTTTGGCTATCGAAACAGCCAGTTAGAAATCTAAGTCAGGCATTTGGATGCGTCAATAACTAATTGTCGTATGCAACGTTCAGTATTTTGCAGAAGCTATGCCATGCAGTAGCCTCCATGTAAGATCCCGCAAGCCATCTCCAGTTCTCTTGCTTCACTGACAACCTACCAGGGGCTATGCCCGGTGCACAGGGCCAGAGCAGGACTGGGACTAACACGTGGTACTTCGACTGGGGAGGCAAGGAGCGTGGCACACAGCAAAGCCTTCAGTGCAGAGAAGCACTTGTAGGCTGTCCTGGATTTGGCTGGGATAGAGTTGATTTTCTTCCTAGTAGTTGGCATAGTGCTGTGTTTTGGATTTAGTTTGAGAAGAATGCTGATAACACACTGATGTTTTAGTTGTTGCTAAGCAGTGTTTACACTAGTCAAGGACTTTTTCAGCTTCCCAGACTCTGCCAGGGGCACAAGAAGCTGGGAGGGGGCACAGCCAGGACAGCTGACCCAAACTGGCCAAAGGGCTGTTCCATACCATATGACGTCATGCTCAGTATATAACTGGGGGCAGTTGGCCGGGGGGCAGCGACTGCTGCTCGGGGACTGGCTGGGTATTGGTCAGCAGGTGGTGAGCAATTGCATTGTGCATCACTTATTTTGTATATTATTATTATTATTATTATCCCTTCCTTTTCTGCCCTAATAAACTGTCTTTATCCCAACCCACGAATTTTACTTTTTTTTTCAATTGTCTCCCCCATCCCCCTGGGGAGGGGGAGAGTGAGTGGACGGCTGTGTGGTGTTTAGCTGCCTGCCAGGTTAAACCACAACAAGGCAATACAGTCCCCACCCACAACCACATGCTGTCACTTCCCCTTCAAATAGTAGGACCAAGGGAATTTTTCAGGGCTCAAAGTTCAGCGGCATGAGTGCTGTTTTTTGCACAGGTCCTCCATTTCTTTTGCAGTGACTGTTCCAATTTTGGGAAGATACCGAGGCACTGCTAGCAGCAAAATTGTGTAACCTTCTCAGTCATGGGCAGCATTAAGCTCTGGCAGACATTTGTGCATCACCGCAGTCTGTATTTTATCAGTTGCATTTAACAAGCTATTTGCAACTTCCTAGTTTCCTCCAGCACGTTGCACATTCCTTCAAATTACAGCATTGAGAGCCAGAATTGCTGACAGGTTTGTTTGCTACTCCTTCCAACAATTTGCAGAGATTATAAGCCTGTCAGAAAGTTAACGTTGGAGATTTAAGGGATTGCTTTCTAGAGTCATTCTGAAATGACAGTTAATGTGCAGATAGCTTTCCATCATACTCTCCCACCCAAAAAAGCTCCTTATGTACAGTAAAAGTATGCTGTATTTACAGAAAAAAAACAGTATATTATGAAACATGTTTGTGCAGAAATATATAAATTTCATACAATTTTACTAATATATATATTTACTTTGGAGCTACAGTTTTTCTTGTCATTCCTCTCCTGTCATGAGTGATACAGAAAAGGATCACCCACCAGACTGGGAAAGCATCACACATATATTAGAGTAACAGGCTCGTGGATCTAGCTTACGCTGGCTATAGCAAGGAAAATCAAACGTAAATCTCAGAAACTGTCTGTAGTTTGTTGCACTGCATTCCTGTTATGCAGAAATGTGAGCATGGCCCACAAACAATGGGCCAGAGGCTCCTTTGATAACAAGGTTCAACAGCAGGAAATACCAACAGACCAAATACTGGTCTCAGCTAAGCAGTATAGTAGTAACATAACTGACATTTAGGTGGACTTAAGTTTTAACGCTGACTTCCTCTATGGTTAGTAGGTACCTAACAGCCTCTTTTATTTAGAAGTTAAAAGTAAAAAATGAGTTAAATAATAGAGCAAAAGACACGCTCAAGTTTTACCAAATGGAAAATCACTAGCTAAAAATGGCCTTTTTTTCTGCCATTGTCCATATACCAAAAAGCTCCACCTCAAAGTCAGGATTCTATAACAAGAAAAGTGAGAAGAGCTCAAAATTCTTTTTGCTGTTGTCAATCTATTTTAGACCACAGTTCTGGCAGCTGCACAATATGTTTTAAATGAAGGGGTATGAGGTATTAAATAAGAGTGATATCATTTTTCATAAGCTGACACTGTTTGGTTGAAAGGAATTCAACTGTTCATGTGTGACTGTCTTGATCTATTGTTCCAGCACAGCAAAGGGCAGTCAGCCACCGAGAAGCAGCTGGGTTAGAACAGGAATTAATTCCTTAATTCCTAACTGGATAAGGTCTTAACCACCAAGGTTTCTCACATCCTTTGTATGAAAACAGTGCTCACAATTCATTGTAAGAAAGATAAATAAGATCAACTTCTTGGAGTAGAACATATGTTCGCAGGGCTAAATGATGCTCTAGGAAAGAAAGAGCATCAGGGCAAGGGAGCGGCTGCTCAGAAAAATGCTGCAGGTGTGGGCTGAATGGATCTGAAGTGTGTCTTGAGGAGAGACTAGCTTTTATCCATACCCTTCCTTTCTGAGATATATGTTTATTCACTTTCCTGCCTAGAGAGGAGCTGTGCTTGCTTTGTTGCCTGTACAGGTAATTTTATTTAATTGGTGTTGTGTTTTCTCCTCGATAGCTGCTTTGGGAGGTAGTCTTAATTTTATGCATATAATTCTTATCACCACCACCTTCTGCAGTTACCGAGTACACCTGGTGTTTCTCTTTATCCCTCTTTCCACATTTTTCTTTCATCATATACTGGAGTAGTGATGTGGCAGCTACATCTGTTTTATCCCCTTTTTTAGCTCTATATTTTGTCCAAACAAAGAATTGATGAGTACGATTTTTTTTGTCCTGGATTTTTTTCTGTGGTAAAGCTTTGGGTGTTTTCATATAAGGATATTTCAAAGTGGGTAAGCATATATGTTTTCTGCTGAAGTGAGTGAAAACTACAGAGGTGATGAGGTCAGACTGGGCAAGCCTTCAGCTTGATCTCCCATGGAGCTACTGATAGTGAAAATGAGCATTTTAATTGCTTCTGATTTTCCCGCCCCTGCATGTGTCACTATCAGAATGATTCCTACTCAGAAGATGGCATTATCGGGTGTTAATTATTGGAAGAGCAGTCCAGGGACAACCAGGCAGACTTGAAGGGCCAAACAGGCATACATATACACAAATAACTTTGAACTACAGATGTATATTTTCTATTCTTGACCTAATGTTCATGTTTGAACTAAGGTATGTTTTTTAACATGCACATCTTAGCAAGTATAACAATAGAAGCTTGCAAATCTAAGAAAACAAAATTTTCATATCGAATCTTCGTTGCAGGAGAATGTTGTTGAACTGTAAATTTTCTCCCTTTCAGATATCTCAAGAGAATAGTTTGATCCATCCAATTTCTAAAACACAAGAGGAGACAAGCATCCAGCACCCTTTCTGCCTTCTCCCACTCCCTCCCTCTGTGTATACGAGTGATCTTAAGCTCTAGACAGACCCTATGCTGTTCTGTGTCAGTCAATATTTATCCAGTTTTCTTTTGCGGTATCTAAATGCATTCTTAATGCTAAACCCCGCACCTATCAATAACAAAGGAATCTAGGTCCATCTCTTCCAGCTTGCTTCCATCTTTGAATAACATGTACACATTATGGTACACTACAATGTGACATTTATTAGAATAGAGCAAGCTGATTAAACATATAGATCATCCCTCCAGCTCTAATCAGATACCTCCTCTTCAAAATACATGTTTTTATGACTCAGCCTCAAGTCTAAGTGAACAATACACACAACACCAAGTTTCTAAAATTCTTTGTGCTCCTGCAGCTAATGGAAGCTCAAGTATTATCTGCTATGCATAAAGATGTGAATAAATTGCCACAGCTCAACCTCTTCTCACTGAGTTTGAGTAATTACTTTCCCAATTAGTCACTATAAAGCATTGCTAAAGAAAACTGTATTACATGGTATTTATGGACAACATAAGCACACATGATGCTTTGCTGTAGATGAAAAATGGAAGGCAAATACAATAAGCCTCTCCCTTTGATTTAAGGATAAAGCTTGTATAATACAGTCTCCCTAATAACAGGGCAGAGCAAGAAAGTACAGTGTTTAATGATAATGGGTTTCTTTATGGAACAGATGGATTTTCGCAAGTGTTTTTGATGGAACAGTGGGGTATTTTACATGGCAGGAAGTCCCAACCTTGAGAAAGGCATGAGTGAAGCAGTTAAGAGTTCATAAAAGCTTTAATGCAAAGCTATGCAAAGTAAAAAGAACTAGTGCTGTGGGTTTAGCAGATATTGGAATGGGCTCAAAAAGAGCAAATAAAGGAGAGTGAAGAAGCAGCAGGAGACATGGTGCCATACAACCATGTCTATGGGGAGAGACAGATTCTTTGGCTATCCTTAGTGGAACAATGACACAACAAAGTTATGACAATCAAAACTTTATTTCAACCTGGACCCTCTGCAGATCAGGTCGCTTTACAAAGCTATTATCCAAGACCCTCTGCAGATCAGGTCAACCAATAAGAAGAGTGACATTAATAAAGCAATATTCAAAAAAAGGACAGTAAAAATTAAACTGCTGTATTACCTCTTGGGAATTTAAAAGCACCAAGGGAGAGCTTGAGCTCAGCTGCAGTCTCCAAAGATGTAGACAAAGATCTCCACAATTACTTCTTTTGCTAGTACCAATGCACACTGCTGCGTGTCCTGAAACCCTAATGCCACCTGTCTCTCCTGTCTTCAACATGTTGTTTTTCATGTTGAAGGAAGAGCTGGTTAGCTCAGAAGAGGATTTACAAAATTCCAGGACTGGATGTCATAGGAGGACTCTGTGTGCTTACCAAAGGGGTTTAAGACATGGTAAAATCTGTTCAGTCATTTTCCTCTGCCAAAGGATGCAAGCACTATTCTCATGTTACAGCATAGAAGTGAAGACACAGCCATGAAACACAAAAAGGAAGTTAAGCACTTGCAGTCACACCTTGGGATCAACAGCCTGGAGAGAGCAGGCTGCATAACCAGAGCAGGACCACAGCAGACAGAGCTCAGCATCAGCGCAGACTTCCTTAGTGGCCTGTGTGGTTCTGCCTCTCCTGTTACTGCACCACTCTCCTTTGGCTGCTGGCAGCCAGCCAGTGAGCCATATTGGTGTTGTGCCTGGTAACCTGCCCAGTGCCACCCTCAGGCACTGCAAGCTTCAGCAAAGCGCTTCCTGAAACCCCAGCAGGTCTTGGGCTGTGGCTCAAAGCCTAGCACTGCCTGGGATGGGGGAGAGCTGAAATTTCCATCAGCCTTTAAACTGGGATGGGAGCAAAGGCCAGGAGCGAACCCAATGCAAACTTTGCTTTTTTAGTGCTTATTTGCTTCAGCTGTATTTGCATGACACAAGAAGCCTATGCAGAGCTGCTTGGTATGCCTTGACAGTGGGAGACATGGTTGTGAAGGATCCTGCCTTCGATGGTGTCAGAGGACTTTGGGATAGCATTTGCACAAAAGATTGGAAAAATAATCAAATAAGTGGTACTGTTTAGTTAATGATCTGCTGCTGAATCCCTATTTAAAATGCTGGTCCACCTTTCAAATGCTTCCCTCATATGCCGCATCCCATTTTGCTTAGTAAATGAGAAGTGTTTCAAGATACTACTCAAGTGCTTTTTCTCAGCAAGCTAAATGCATTTTGCTTGTGATTGAGAAAGCCTATTCCAACCTCTGGCAAGAAATGACCAGGGCTGTCAAGTCAGACGGTAGAAAAGAATGAAATTCTCCTCATATTCAGTCAGCCCCCAATTACGGTTTATCAGCAAAAAAGCAGATCCGAAATTAGTTTCTTTTCAGTTGGAAGTCTCTGCATACAGCCATATGAGCCTTGGTGCTCCACATCTAATAAATAACCCTTGGTATTTAGTTCTCTTGGAACAGTTTGTATATCTGATCTATCTGCTTCTTCTTATGATCACAGGTTTCTTTAAATGAGAAAAACTATCAAAATACCCAGTCAATGAGAAACCTTTTGTTTGTTTATTTAAAGTTTCAAGCAAAAAATGCAGCTTCATTCTTTTACCTTTATTCAAGGATTTACCTAGTTTATTTCCCTTGACAGATCAGTTTAGTCTGTGATGAATCCATCATATTTTGAAAGCTAAACCTATCCAGACTTGGCTAAGTCTATGAAACTTGACACAGCAAATCTTTTCTCCTGAATAGACTGTGAACTCAGATATTATGGTGTGTCTGTCTACTTTGCTGAATATTTCTCTAAAAATCTTTTGCTGCTGTAAATAAGCTAAACTCTTTTTCTCCCTTCCTGAATTAGTTTTCAAGCCTATAAGGTAAGAATAGGTTATGTATTAGAATAAATGTCCATATTTCTTTTGAAATAAAACTGAAAAAAGTAGTGACATTTCTGCTATTCAGATGCAGAAAAGCTTTATTTTGACTGTGAATCTCACATCAGCCAAAGCCTTCCTCAGTAATCAGAAAAAAACGTATTTTGGCTGCTAATGGAAAATGCCCAGCACTAGCAAATGTTTTACTCTTTGCTTTATGCTATGGTCATTCAGAGGTACACATAACTGCCAGGAACACACACCAAAAAGAGTACAAAAGTGTACAAGAAAGACTGGAGAATTTGATTTAGAGACTTCAGTAACAATGTTTTTTTTCTCTTGATGCATGTTCCATAGCTCTGGACTACCTACTTAAAATTAATGATGTAGAAGTCCAAAAAAAGGACTCCTTTTACTCAGCTAACAGATGTTACAGGCATGCTTCACATGGGTATATGCATGCATGTGGTCCTTATTCAAGTATGTGTATTCAAAAAGAGAAAAGTGCTTTCTGTTTTATATAAATCTGTCCCTTAGCAACATGTATATAATACATTGAAATGTATACTTGCAGAATATCATTTACAGTGGATTATTCTGTAAACGTATACGGTCTAAAATATAGTATTATTTTAAGGTTTCCTTTCTGCACAATTTGCAAATATCCAAGGAAAAAAAAAAAAAGCTTTCAGGAAAGGAATTAGTTCAGTGACTTTAAAGCTTTACTTCAGCATCTATTCTTCTCTGTGTGCAAGACAGAAACTGCTTCTAATGATTAATAACGCCAGGCTTCCCAACCTCGACCATTCTGTGAGGTTGCAATTTTTCTAGAAACAGAGAACATCTAGAATATAAATAAGAAAGTCCCATCTGAAATGTTCATCAATAGGTAGTCTTGTGAGCACAGCAATCAAGGTATTGATCACAGAATCACAGAATCTTTTGGTTGGAAAAGACCTTTAAGATCATCAAGTCCAACCGTACCTGTCCACTACTAAACCATGTCTCTAAGCATCTCGTCTACCCATCTTTTAAATACCTCCAGGGATGGGGACACCACCACTTCCCTGGGCAGCCTGTTCCAAAATTTGACAACCCTCTCCGTGAAGAAGTTTTTCCTAATATCTAATCTAAATTGATGCCAATGGCTATCGGTTCTCAAGCAGAAGCCAGGATCTCAGGAAGGCTGCTGGCACATACCTTTTTTAAGGTCATTGGAGCTCAGCATCTGATGGGCCAGGAGGAAGCTTTGACATTCAGATCCTTCAGCAGTGAAAGCAGTGTTTATTAGTCCTGAAAGCAGGTGTTCCTCTGGCATGAACTGTCACAATTCCAGTGAAATTAAAGGAGCTGTGCCAAATTCCACCAGATGAAGGATCTCTTTTGGGTTTTGATGTAGGGAAGATGAGGAGCTAAAAAGACAAATACTAGCAAATATTAGTTAAAGGACTGTGTCAAGTTTGTATTGTATGCTTTTTCTGAAAGAATTGTAGGTGCACAAATGGGCTTTTTTTTTCTAGTAATATTTAATCCCTTTTTTGGGTGCAGAATATGCTCACTGACCATTCATTATCACTCCCCCTACTCCATATGTCTTCCTCCCCATCCCTCAGGCTTAGGAAGGAAACAACTGCTGTGCTTTCCTCAACACAGGGATTGCCTAACCCTTCCTCTGGTCAAAAAGGGCGGAGAAGATTCCTTCCAGCACTCTGAAGCTCCCATGATGTAGGGCCATGATAGATGTGGTTCAGATGAACTGTAGAAGGGGGAAGCCAGGGAGTGCTCTGGGTTTTATTCTTAGCACAAAAGCACTGTTAATGCCTCCTTTGACTGACATGAGTCTTTGATCTGCTGCACCTGAAAGGGGACACCGGTCCCCATGCTGGATGGTAGAGAGCTGAGATAGCTCATGCGATAGTAATTTCCTCTTTTTTTTTTCCCCCCTATTTTTCATTATTGTGGAAAAGAACAAATGGGTTTCATCCCTCCTGCAATACTCAGCAATACTAAGACTGAGTATTTTGAATTTTCTATGTAAATGCTCATGCTAACGGCTGACCTCAGCTGGTTCTTAGGAAAAAGAAGAAGAGGCTTTTATTCCCCTGGACTGTAGAATGAATGCAGCTGGAGTTTTTCAAAGGTGCCATTAGCAGGGATTGGACACCTCAGTTTTTAAATCAAATCTTGGTCTGAAAGTTGGAGAAAGATGCAAGGCTCCATTATTCAAAGCTGTACAGTTGTCCTTTGATCTATCACTAGTAATTTAATAATGGGCTTTGCTGGCTCTGGTCAACTATTTTCCATTGCTGTTTCTGTTCTAAATGTTTTCTTGCTTTTGAGTGTTTCACGCATTTTGGTACAGCTTTCCCTGAACTATACGGCTGTAGAGAGCAAATTCAATGAGAGCAGAGAGCTGATTTGCTAATGTAATGTTTGCAGCTGCAGTTAAATGAAAGCCGCGATAACAATGTGCTCCCTCTGCGCACAATGCAGCAGCGTTACTTCTTTGATCACTTTTCAAAGAAGAGATAAAACAAAAACATGACTAATTTCGAGCTGGATGCTTGTCACTTCTGACTGGGGAAAAAGCATCCACCAAAATACAGAAGAGGCTTTAAAACATTCCTTGGCAATGGCACTGGGGAGGAACGCACGCTGCTTACTGCATGGCAAGTTGACAAAGCAGCTCCCTGATGGTACCTCACCATGCCCTGTTTCACAGCACATGTACACATGGCAGGGAAGACATTCACAGCACGGATCCTCATGGCAAGTGTGCCCTTGACCTCTGGAAGAGCAGACTGCATTATTCATGCTTTCTGACCCTTCACAGTTCGTGAGAATTTTACTTAGAGAAGGTCCTACAAAGGTCCCAAACTGGGCCAGGCTCAGATGTGTTTGTCCTGGTACATGCCCACTCAGGTCATGGACAGGCTGCAGGATAACGCGACAGGCAGTGGCCGGGTACCTCGTGGGGCCCTGCTTTCTCCTCAAGCAGCAACAGCAGCGACTGCCCCAACTCTCTGCTGTACAGCTGGGCTATGCCCTTCCTTCCCCATGTTTCTTCTCCACCAGCCTTCAAATCCTTCCCCTTGCTTCTCCCACTGAAAAAAATTAATACCTGAAGTGAGGGTGAGGAGAAGAGGCAGACAAATGCCAGCCTGGAAAGCAGTAGGGGATCACTGTTAGTATCCAAGCTGAAGGGCTGCCATATGAGCAGGCACTGGTTTAAAATACAAAAAATGCCGATGAACCAGGGATGCAAGCTTGGCTTCTGCTGTGTAAGTGTTGATTTAGAAAACGAACCTCGCAGTTAGAGTTAGCGATGTTTTTGTCAGCAGGTTCAGCCAGGGCTGAAAGAAGCTCAGAACAGCTCTGAGGCCTGGGGATATTCTGCTTTTGAGGAACCTAAAAACATAACTGCTTCCTGCTGTGTTAATTAGAACAAGTATTAAAAATAGCAGATACTAGCTCTTTATAAAAGCAAGGTTGCCTTTTGCAAGTGCACTCTGTGGTGATTGCTCTGGTGGGGAAGGAGGGGTGTGTTTCCTGGGCCGGCACGTGGAGCTGACCATGGCCCTTTGGGCTCAGGGGGACGCATCCAGCAAGACTGGGCGGCTCCAGGAACTGTCTCCCTTGCTGTCTTCCAAGACACGGTAAGTGATTTAATCTTTTCCAGGAGATGGTGGTTCTGTGTGTTAGCACGGGGCTGAGGAAGACACAGCGCAGGACTCTGTGACAGTCAGAGCTGGGCAGTGAGGTGTGGCCCAAAAATCATATATTTTAAAAAAAGAAAACACCTCTTCCTCTTATGCATAAACAAGCAAAACCTAAGCAAGAGGCAGACATTGCCAGCTGCAAGACACGATAAGGCATCAGCTGAAATACACAAACCTTGGGAGGGACAAAAGGTTGGCTGTTTGAGAAAAATGCCACGCTAGGATGAACCCCTTTCAGCCTGCTGGGATGTGAAAGCCAGGTGCACGGAGCTCCTGCTTCTTCCACTTTTTGCCTTCTTACCCTTCCCTCAGTCTCATGTGGAGAACACCTTGCATAACTTTAATTTCTTACGTCTATATCCACTTCTTCCTTGAAGTCCCCTGTGAAGACACCGTTTCATTCTCCTGCCTGTATGACCTCTCTGATCCCTTATTTACTCTGTGCCCCCATTCGGGTTTACAGCCTCCAAAGACCTCAAGGTCTTTTGGTTTGGGTATCCCACAAACAATACTGATGGATATGACATTGTAACTAGAATAACAGGATTTCCATTATTTCCTCATTTTGCCTGGAATATAGAAAGGATAACTTTTTTTTTTACAGAGTTTTAATGTCATGTTCCAGACAAACCACTGAGTACTTCTATAAGACATTCCAGTAACAGTGCCTTGCTGGCTTTAAAAAAGTCACTTCCTGCACTCTATTCATAATTTAAATTAAAAATATTGATCACCTACTATGAGACCTAAAACACCTACTTCTTATTAAACCTAATTAAAAAACATTATCAAAGAAGACTTGAGGAACTGAATCTTAGTGGACTGATGGAAACTTCTTGCCAACAGCCTACAGCCACAGCTTGTTAAAGTCTGAAATCCTATGGTTTGGGGGGCATCAACACCTAGTTCTACAAGTTCAAAGCAGATATTTTCTTGATTTTAGTAGCTTTTAAAGTCCATCTCAACAGCTGGGTCATTTAAAATTGAGAACTGATTAGGAGCTGAGGGAAGAAAATACAGCACATTTACCTCCTGTGCTGCATGAATGAGATGACAGGGAAGTATATTTTCCAGTCTAAAATCCTGAAGGATATGATGACTGGAATTGTTTGGTTCACATATATAATTTGTTGAATAAGTTGATTGATTTTAAAAGCAAAGTATTTTGGTTACTTAAGAAATATCAAACTGCATATAAATTATATGCAGTTATGTTTTAAAAGGATTATTTTCACAAAATATTTCTTTATGAATTAAATAGTAAATAAATTATTAAAATACATATTTGAAAGATGAAAAATTATTATCCCGATTTTAGGATTATGTATGTTGATTTTCAGTCATGGTTTAAGTGAGTGATTTGAAATCAATTGAACTGAATTGAGTCACCTTGAATGTCCCACCCATTGGCTCTTAACTTATTGGAGCAGATATCCACCTGTAGCCCATGCTGGACTCCATGCTGGACCCCACGCTGGAGCAGATGGATGCCTGAGGGAGGCTGTGACCCTGTGGGAAGCCTGTGCTAGAGCAAGTTCCTGGCAGGACCTATGGACCCATGGAGAGAGAAGAGCCCACGCTAGCAGAACTTGTGACCCCTGTGGGGTACCCACGCTGGAGCAGACTGCTTCTGAAGAGCCTGTGACCCTGTGGAAGGGACCCACGCTGGAGCAGTTCATGAAGAACTGTAGCCCATGGGAAGGACTCACGTTGGAGAAGTTCATGGAGGACTGTCTCCCATGGGAGGGACCACAGGCTGGAGCAGGGGAAGAGTGTGAGGAGTCCTCCCCTTGAGGAGGAAGGAGAGACAGAGACAACGTGTGATGAACTGACGACAACCCCCATTCCCCGTCCCCCTGAGCTACTCAGGGGGCAGGAGGTAGAGAAAATTGGGAGTGAAGTTGAGCTCAGGAAGAAGGGAGGGGTGGAGGGAAGGTGTTTTAAGATTTGGTTTTACTTCTCATTGCCCTACTCTGTTTTGACTGGTAATAAATTAAACGATTTTCCCCAAGTCGAGTCTGTTTTGCCCAAGACAGTAATTGGTGATTTCTCCCTGCCCTTACCTTGACCTACAAGCTTTTCGTTATATTTTTCTCTCCCCTGTCCAGTTGAGGAGGGGAGTGATAGAGCAGCTTTGGTGGGCACCAGGCGTCCAGCCAAGGTCAACCCACCACAATTTTTCATCAACGAAAATGGTTTTGGCTATGCTAAATCTGCAACGTACAGTAGATTGCTAAGAACCTGATTTTAAAAAGGGAAAATGAGGTCATCCATAAACATTCTGCTTCATTTTTTTAGTCTTATCTCCAAAGCTGCTATACTATGTCCTTAATCCTCTGGGAATGGATGGTTGTTAACCATAAATTGTCCTTATATTTATAAGCTTTGCAATAAATATAAATTGCCTCCTTTTTGTGGCATAAACTCTCCTTCCTTGAATTCAGTCTTTCAAAACAAAAACAAAATGACCTAAGAATTCAAATCTATTACCTGATTCATTACCCATCTACTACTAAGATCTTTTCTAAATGGCTTCAATGGTATTAAAGAATCCATAGGTATTTAAGACAGATATAATTGGAGGTGTCAATTACAGTCATTTAATAATATGCACATTCATCTTTTCATAGATAAACAAATGAAAGCTGCTAATCTAAATTAAGATTTGCTTCTATCTAGTCCCACTCCTGCAGGTACAATTATGCTTTTATAGCTGGCTTGCTAAAACCTAGTGCAGAACACGCTGCCATAGCATTATAACTGTTTAAGCAGGGAGACCTTTCAATTGATGTATAATTTTTATAGATTCACTAGAGGGGGGGAAAAGCTATCCTTAGTTTTCTTAAAGAAAAAGAATTAGGAGTCTGCTAGATAGCCATATCCAAAATATAGCTAAAATTTACTACATTGTTTGGAAGTCTCTCTTTCTATTAAAACCTGTAACTGATGTAGTCCAGGCTGCTGGTGAAAGGGAGCAGGCAAGTGCATGAGACAACCTTGCTTTTCTTTCTTAATCGCACAGAATATTTTGAGCGTGCAAAGAATGCCCAGCTGGAGAGCAAATGCATGCCTGCTCTTGCTGAGAGGTACATCAGATGGTACCTGTTAAATGCTTTGCAAAAGTTCTTTTTAACTTGGTCTGTTGGCCCGCAGCCAGCAAAGGGATAAAAGGATGAGGCTAATTCTTCCACAGAAAGCATTAAAGGAGACAAGCAGCAGTAGCTGTAAGTAAAAAATTTCAGACAGGACATTTTAAAATGAGGCATTAGTCTCTTTTAAATATCAGATATTTGGATTGCAGCGCTCTGCTTTACTTCCATAAGCTGTGTTTTCAGTAAACACTCAGAAATTATGGTACAAAGACTCAAGTGGAAAGTGTTCAGTTTCTGGGTCACAAAACCTGGGAAAAAGTCCCTACTTCCCCCATTGAACCCATGAAAGGCTTGCTGATTTTTTTACTGTATGAGGTACCTGAAAATACAAATGCTAGCAGGACTAAATAACAGGCATGGATGGCCATTTATAGTGCTGCTTTGGTTCAAGCAGATTAATATGTGGCTCACAGCAGGGACCTGATCATTTCTAACCAGCTACAGGAAAGTCTAACTCATCTGGACAATGTCTGCTCACTTTTTTGTTTCTATTTAAACGACAAAACAATGTAAAGATAACCCATCCCAACCCAAGACAAGAGAAACATCTACCCCTAAACCTGTTCTGGCATTTGCAACACTGTTTTAATGCTACATCCTCATGTTTGTTGAATTACAGCAATGCATATCAACGCAACTGGCAAAAGCCAGATAAAATCCCTGGCCCTGCCAGGCCACCTACCTTGCACAAAAAAAGCCCATCCTCTGACCCATGCAATCGCAGGAGGGATTGCTTGTTGCTGGGGGGCAGCCAGCAGGTGCCTGGGGTCACACACAGCCCGCCCATGTGATGCTGCCATTGCACAAAAGTCTTCTAAAAGGGAAATAAGCAAGAAGGAGGGGGAACAAAAGGTCAATTTCTTGAACAGTTCTTTTAACAATCACAAATCATGTTGGTCACCAATTTTATAGCAGCCGATGCCAGTGTATGAAGCTAATGTGTTTGTTCAAGTCACCATATACCTGCAGCGTGAGAATTACATGCTTTGCACTGGTTCATTTTTGTCACATTTTTTCCTGATGATAGCCTGTTCTATTTGTATTATGCAAAGTGAGTAAGTTTCCACACTGTACATAACCTTCTTGAAACAAAATGAAAGTAGATCAGCATCATTAAATAAGCCTTATTGTCTTCATACCAACAATGATCTCATCTGATCATTGGGGCAAGGGACTGTAACTATGCTGCTAGATGAGTTTCTCCTGCTATATTAGACACCACAGATTTTCCTATTTGTTCCATGCTTTCTTTCACAGAAGAGAAATTGCTTCATTTTGTCTGTTAATGCTTATGGCAGAAAGCAGTTGAATTTGTTCACGAAAAACAAGTCAAAATGCCTCTGTATTCTGTATTCAGAAATCTACAGAGAGAATAGAGGCTATTACTTTTTTAATAATTAATTCTGATGGCCACACATTTCTGAAAGCCAAAGTAATATATTCACGAGATTACAAAAAAACAAGACTGAATGCCCCCTGTGTTGTCCCTGTCTAGCAATTTATCAATCTGTGTGCAGTGAATCACTGGTGGGCCACAAATTATGAAATGCTACAACTGCAGAAGATTATGAAAGCACAAACCTCCCTGTGAATGGGAAAAGAATAAAATTGGGGAAGATGAAAAGTAATAAATATTGAAAGCGTGCCAGCTTATATTTGGTTGAAAATGAACACTACAGTATAAGCACTGTAAAAATGGTATGTGGATTGTTTTCAAAATAATTACACCATCTCAGGTGATTTTTTTAAGTCTTAGGTGGTCCTTTGATTGATAAAGCCTGTGGAGTGCCAGTAGATATCACAGCCTTGACATGAGCAACCCAAACACAAAGGTGAAGGGTAACTCTGACCAGGTGTGCTCAGTTGTTTGCTCCATTCAGATCTTGCTATGCCTGCCACAGAGGCTCGATGTTGGGGTGAGAGGCATACATTAAAGGGCAGACCGTTAAGGACAGAGCTGCTGAATTCACTTGTTCTCTGTATCAGTCTGCTCTCATTGTGGCACAGTTTATTTTAGCTGACTGAAATAGCCATTAACAGCCTTCAGCAATACCCACAGAAAGGGATAGAGTGGCTGGGCAAACATTCTGTGTACCTGAAATATATTACCGAAAAAAAACCCTACATTTGCATGACCAAGAGTAAGAGAAGGTTTTGTTCCCTTGTCTTATTTACTTTATTTGTATATTGCTAATAAGATCTTGTTGATAAGAATGTTCAGAGAAAGTTTGTACAATTTTATACCAGTGGTAACAGTTGTCCTTGCTCCCATTCTGAAAGCTCTTAAATTTTTTACAGCGCAACCCACAAGGCCTTGCAAACAGGAAAAGAGAATAAATTAACAGAAATAGTTGTTTACTCACGTGCAAAGATCTGCATTTGATTAAGGGAAATCATTAACAGGTTGTTCAACATCACGTGAATTAAGGTATCAGGTATTTATAGATAATATACCTACAAACAATAATTAGACATAACTCCATTGTTTGTTCTTTTAGTTCTGCTCACACAGAAATGTAACATTCATTTTAAGCATGTTTTAGATAGCAAAAAGGCAACATATAAATAAGGAATCATATGAAATGTTAATTTTGCAAAAGCATGTTTTACAAATAGTCATAGTCTGAACTGCAGCTCTTACACCAGTCTTAACTAGCTCTTGTGAACATCTGCATCAGTGGAGCTTTTGCGTGACCATTTGGCAAAGGATGATTCCTCCCACAACAGGAGGCACTGCACCTGAGGAAAGACCACGTCCATCCACAACAGCGCGTCTGCTGCTGCCACCCCTCTGCTGCTATTAAACAGAGTCTCCTCTAATCCTGAAGCAGAGCCTATATTAAGTGACATGGGCAATCAGCTGCACCCACAGATGAAGAACGGGAGATGGGCAATGCCAGTGTTCATGAACACCCAAAACCAGAATGTGCTCACCAAACACTTAGGAAAAAGTGCCCAATGTGACTTTCAAAAGCCAGTGGCAGTGCTATGGCACCAGGAAGAGGTGGGTGTCAAAATGGCACAGAGTATGTTCATTACTAGCTTGTCAGCAGAAAAAATAACTGAAAAATTCTCAATAATTCATTCACAATGACCAGCTCAACTTTGCTTCCCATTAACACACGTATCTACACTTCAACTGCTGTACGTGCATAAGGAAAGCGAGTACTACAAATGCTCAGTTTCCATACCATCCTGCTCTAGAAACCACCCCTGCAACCCAAAGCTGCAAGTGGTAAAACATAGATGAAGAGACCTGCACTCTGACCAGCTTTCACTGAAGTGGCCCATTTTAACTGACCTCTCTTAGATTTTTATAGGAGGGCACTTTTGATACACCACTACCTCAGAGAGCCCAGATTTGACAAAGCATTCCTGGAGGAAATACTGTTGGGCCATTTACCAGCCCTCCTGTATAATGAATTCTGTTTGCAAATGAATCCTGGTTACATGACACTGCAAATCCCATAAAAAGGAACTTCACTGAACTGTAAAGCAGCCTTACCAAGGATTAAAACTTGAGGGACATGGAGATTTAAACTAATGTTAAACCTTTAAATTACGCTGCTGCAAGACACTAGAGTAAATTCAGGTACCGCAATGTGAAGCAGCTACTTGAACATGGTGCCTTGAATTCCCAGGCAAACAAATGATAAAATACAACCCAGAGAGGTCTACGTTCAGCTGCCATTCTTGGTGGAAAACTATTCGCCTTGGCTGTTTCTTTTTCAGACACCTCCCTTGGATTCAGCTTCTGACTTCTGCAATTTATAGTTACAGCATTTTTGTACTAAAAACATAAGACTTCAAAGCTGGGTCGTGTAGCACGTTCATCAGAGTCTGCGTCTGCAGGCATACAGATAGCAGATAGTTCAGGCAGCCTTATATTGAACCCATTTGAATTAATATGGTCTGACTGCCTGTCTGCCAAGTCTTGCAGTCATAAGCCTTCATCCAAACTGCGATAAGTGGAAAAGACTAACTGGACCCAGCTCCAGATACAAACCATTTGTCTCTAAGGGATGTATTCCAACCTCCAGGATATCGCACCCAAGGACAACTGAAGCATGAGCATCTATAACAATTGCTATACACAGTAAGCTGAAATGGGTTTGTATATAAATATATGTGTGTGTGTGTGTGTATAGTGGGGGGTTGACCTTGGCTGGACGCCTGGTGCCCACCAAAGCTGCTCTATCACTCCCCTCCTCAACTGGACAGGGGAGAGAAAAATATAACGAAAAGCTTGTAGGTCAAGGTAAGGGCAGGGAGAAATCACCAATTACTGTCTTGGGCAAAACAGACTCGACTTGGGGAAAATCGTTTAATTTATTACCAGTCAAAACAGAGTAGGGCAATGAGAAGTAAAACCAAATCTTAAAACACCTTCCCTCCACCCCTCCCTTCTTCCTGAGCTCAACTTCACTCCCAATTTTCTCTACCTCCTGCCCCCTGAGTAGCTCAGGGGGACGGGGAATGGGGGTTGTCGTCAGTTCATCACACGTTGTCTCTGTCTCTCCTTCCTCCTCAAGGGGAGGACTCCTCACACTCTTCCCCTGCTCCAGCCTGTGGTCCCTCCCATGGGAGACAGTCCTCCATGAACTTCTCCAACGTGAGTCCTTCCCATGGGCTACAGTTCTTCATGAACTGCTCCAGCGTGGGTCCCTTCCACAGGGTCACAGGCTCTTCAGAAGCAGTCTGCTCCAGCGTGGGTACCCCACAGGGGTCACAAGTTCTGCTAGCGTGGGCTCTTCTCTCTCCATGGGTCCATAGGTCCTGCCAGGAACTTGCTCTAGCACAGGCTTCCCACAGGGTCACAGCCTCCCTCAGGCATCCATCTGCTCCAGCGTGGGGTCCTCCACAGGCTGCAGGTGGACATCTGCTCCACCGTGGACCTCCATGGGCTGCAGGGGGACAACCTGCCTCACCATGGTCTTCACCATGGGCTGCAAGGGAATCTCTGCTCTGGTGCCTGGAGCACCTCTTCCCCCTCCTTCATCACTGACCTTGGTGTCTGCAGAGTTGTTCCTCTCACATATTCTCACTCCTCTCTCCAGCTGCAGTTTGTGCCTGCTTGGTTTTTTTTCTCCCCCTTCTTAAATACATTATCGCAGAGGTGCTACCACTGTGGCTGATTGGCTCAGCCTTGGCCAGCAGCAGGTCCGTCTTGGAGCTGGCTGGAACTGGCTCTATTGGACATAGGGGAAGCTCCTAGCAGCTTCTCACAAAAGCCACCCCTGTAGCCTGCCCACTACAAAACCTTGCCACGCAAACTCAGTGCAATATATATGATTCTACAATGCTTCCTCTTCACCAACACAGTGATTGGGAGAAAGCCTGGGTCTCTCAGTAGAAATGGCTGTGTAAAACTGAGGTGACAGTGATGAGGCTGACAAGTAGAAAGAGAGGAACCTACAGAGCCACAGGATCCTGGTTCAGTGCAGGCAGATAGCCCAGCTCTCGGCCTTTATTTGACACTTAACTAAACTATGTGACTGTCTCTTGCCTGAAGATAGGGCACCGCGTCTGAATAATTCCTTTCCTAACATTTAGCAACAGAATAAGAACCACCTTCCTCCTGGTATTTTAAACCTTCTACCACTCATGTTGGCCATAAATGTTCAGATCAAAAGTTTTGCTCTGGGGAAAATATTCAGTGCTTTTTTCCAGTGTGTCCTGCTCCATCTTGACCTCTGAGACTTCTCAGCAAAAATTCTTGTATGCAAATTTGTATATCTACAACTGGACTGAGCCACAGGCATTTTGCCTCTGGCATCACTATTGAGACCTGTTTCATGGCCGCTATGATTAACTTCCCAATTTTTATTGTTATATCCTTAACATATAAAACTAATAGTAGAAGGACACTGTCAAAATGTTTTTGAAAAATTAATTCTATCTGATTTTTAAAAATGCCAGCATGAATGATGTGCCTGATAACTGATGCTTACTTCACCTAATGCTAGTGTGGAGTGCAATAGGGAAGTTCCCTACACCTCATCATTCTTCCTTCTTCCAGAGACTGACTATATCCCAGGCTTGTTTAACATTTGAATTTCATCCTGCTGCAATCCATTTTTTATTAAACTTTTGTCTGGTTGGGGACAGGGATTAAGTGCTGATATTCTCATGCATTCCTTCCTGCTGCTCTTGTATGCACTGGGGGGGGAAAAAAAGAAAAAAAAAAACAAATAAACAAACAAAACCCAGAGGAATTGTGATTCCTGTCAATCTTCCTATTTTGATGGGGAAATAGAAGGAAAGGAAGAAGGCTGCATGGACTGTCCTGGCCATTACTGGTATCAAAGGATTAAATATGACTTCCTTGCCATGTCTTGTGATTCTGATCATAAGGATATCTTCAAGCTTCAGGAACAACACTCTTTTTATCAGTCTTTTAGGCTTTCAAGTAAGTTCAAGCCAAAACCCATTTTCTACTGGAACTGCTGCAGGTCTCTCACCCTTCTGACTGCCTTCTGATGAGCATCTAACCAGCCCCACAGCACGGTCAAACACCCTCCACCAACAGGGACCCAAAGTGCTACCATGCTTGTGATGAAATAATATCTCTTCTAGCTAGCTGGTTATTTTTTTAAGTAATGCAAATATTTTTTCCAACAGAATTGACTGAATTAAATGCATATTTTTAAATTTCAAATTACAATTTCAATATAAAACAGACTTAGCTGCTTTTAGATTTTAAATTCAGCCTTCCCATGACAGGATCCTTTTTCTGCTTTTTTACCTGCTTCCTCTGGAAAAGAAGGATGAAGTTGCAAGGAAGGAGAAACATTTTGTTTTCTTCCTTCCTCTTCCATTTAAAGGCACACAGTAGGTGCACCCTAATATTGTTCTTTGCAGCCTTCAATGCCAGGGGTACTTCAGCTGTCATACCTTTTATATAACATACCATGTCTTAACCTGAATAGCTCTTACGTTCTGGTTTTATTTAAAATTTACCTTGCAGGAGAATGGCAGCTATGCAGCTATCAGAGCTTTGAGCTCAAGAGCAGGATGCTCTGGCCCAGGGTGTAGCAACCATGAGTATAATGATAAGCTGCACTCTGTGTGTGACACTCTGGGAGGAATCCAGCATGCTTGGTTTCAAATTAAAGTGAAAAAAAATATTAAAATTAAAAATTAAAGT
Organism: Balaeniceps rex; assembly: GCA_013401315.1. Classification (NCBI taxonomy): domain Eukaryota; kingdom Metazoa; phylum Chordata; class Aves; order Pelecaniformes; family Balaenicipitidae; genus Balaeniceps; species Balaeniceps rex. The sequence goes on from VYZW01022465.1 coordinate 32,480, forward strand.
GCTTTCTTTGGGGCTCTAATACAACGAAGAGAAGGTTACATCCTTTGGAGAGGCTGGCATGTTTGCGCATGCTTTCCTGGGGAATGACATCCAGAAGAAGATATAACCAGTCAAGTTTATAATAAGCAGCATGTGGTATGGAACCACTCTACCATCTTACTGACAAATTTTCATTACAGTAACTGCTGTCCCTCTTCATAAGCAGTGATGCCAAAACCCAGTAGCCTTCCAGAATAATAATCATAATAACTGGCTTTAGAACTGTAGATTTATCAGGCTACTTTATGACACAAGACTAAAATGGTAAAACTCAAGTACATTTTACAAATCCAACAAAAAGGGAAAAAATGCAAATCTTTATTCTGGCTGTAAAGATTCTACTGGGGCTTATATATGTGAATTATTTTGCTCTTTATCATAATCTACTCTGTATTACATTATTTCACGTTACTATTACTGCTACTAATCTTCTGCATACAATAAATCCTAAAATCCACCAAGGAAAAGAAAGGAAAAATTCAATTGCTCAATAAACAGGAAGCTTTCCGTGTGAGGAGAATGCTGACCACAACCATCCTTACTTGTTGAAACACAGTGGTAAATGTTGGCTGAATTATGAGTGATGTTACATTGTCTTTTTTTTTCTCTCTTTATTCATCAAAATCTGAAGGAAGTTCTTAGAATGAAATGTAATTGTTTCTCCTTCCAAGGCATATGTCACTACGTGTCACTAGGACGAGAGGCAATGGCCTCCAGTTGCACCAGGGGAGGTTTAGATTAGATATTAGGAAAAACTTCTTCATGGAGAGGGTTGTCAAGTATTGGAACAGGCTGCCCAGGGAAGTGGTCGAGTCCCCATCCCTGGAGGTATTTAAAAGACGGGTAGACGAGGTGCTTAGGGACATGGTTTAGTAGTGGACAGGTACGGTTGGACTTGATGATCTTAAAGGTCTTTTCCAACCAAACGATTCTATGATTCTATATTTTGCTTTTTCTTTTTTGTTAAAATACAGCTACTGAAAATTAAAATGTTTCCAAACTGGAGAGGTGAGTCGTGATTGGGACTTTAGGCATTTAAGTGAAATAAGAAAAGGTCTATGTGACATATCAGAAGGTTATTGAAGTTCTCTGCTTGCTTCCATGCAGATGTATTTCTGATTACTGCACAATCCACTGCTAGTTTTCTCTCTCAGTAAGTTATCACCTTTGTCTTCAGCAACCTAGTAATGTTTCCTAGGGCAGCACTAGACTGATTTGGACGTTGCAAGTAAATAAAAAACTTGTAAAAACAAGTCCTACTCATTTTTATTTACAAAATACTTCAATTCCAAATGTAATTTATCTATTAATTCTTCACATGCTTTTCATAAATACTGTCACTTATTACAATTACATGTCCAGAAATGTAAATCTCTTACTTTACAGTGGCAGCGATGCAGTTTTCTGTGGACAGCATCACAACACCGATGCTTAGCAGTGGGTAAGTACTGCAGTATCCTACTGGCAGCTGGGAACTGTGCAAGAAATTGTGCTCTCAAAGCAGGTCCCTTACACAGCTGCCCACGCGTAAGGTGATATCCCTACAAAGGCAAGGGTTGAGCCCCTGCATGCTTCAGGGGGTGAGCGGTGGAGAGGGACATCTAGAAGTGCTCATCTCTGCTGTAAATAGCACTGCTCCCTCAGAAACTCTTGTGCCTGGGCAGTAATTTGATGTGGAGAAAACAGTTTAGCCAAAACACCGTTTTTGTATAAAATACATGATGTTTTTAATGAGATACTGTAAAATTCTATAAAATTGGTAAATTATTTCAGTTTTGAATGTGGCTAGTGTCTTTTACATGTCTATTTTCACAAAATTTTATGATGTCAACATCAGCAATGTATTATAGGACATAAACTGTGTCAATGTCTTAAGTCACTAAACACAGCTGCTACTTTGTATTGCCTGAAACATCTTTCTCCACTGAGTGGCTCATAAAGGAGATGATTAAATCTAGATAAGACAAGATGTTACCTGTCTTTCATCTGAATACCTTAAATATCCTTTTTATATTGTTAACCTTTTACAACAGACTACATTCTGTTGCGATGCTGTGAAAACTTGTAATGTTCTTAAAAACATTCCACATGCATTTACTTAAATTCCACAGGGAAGCATTGTTTTGCCTGTCTCTAAAAAAGCCACAGCTATGTAAGGGTGTTAATGGAGAGATAGAGAGTGCGTGTTGCCCTCTGTTTCCTTTGCTGAAGCCAGACTAGAATTTGTGCAAATCTGATTTTTTTTTTTTTGAAGTTTTATGGAACTGCAGAAGAAAACGAGGCTTCAAAGACAGATCTCACAGTAATTTAACTGTAGTAATTTTGAAAAACTAGAGAACTTTTAACCCAGCAATTTTGAGCAATTGGCTGACTTGCCCACAGGAGAGGGAGTAAATAAATTCTGAGGGCTACTGAAAATGGCATTTTCAGACAACTAGCCCAAGGATTTTCACAGTACTATCTGTAATTGAAGTACAGTGGGGAAAATTGCCTCTTTGACCTGTATGGTGTTTTCATTAAATGCGCGTGCACTGAACTATGACAAAATAACATAAGATATCAGCTGGCTCAATTCTTGTGAAGACAGCAGTATTCTTCAAGGGACAGACTTGATCCAATGAGTTTCCTGCCTTTTTTTTTCCCTCTATCTGGATGTTTCTTCCTTCACACATAAGATGGCTAAAACGGGGTATTAGGCTTTGTGAGGAGAGCTTTGAACCTGGGAGTTCCCAATTTTACCACCAAGTATATTGTCATCTAACCACAAATGCACGTCACAGGAACAAAGACAAATGTGATATTAAAGAAAATAGCTTTGTATCCTAAATATAACTCCTATCAAAAAGGACAG
>VYZW01022467.1:0-12813 GCA_013401315.1 Balaeniceps rex
TAGCTCCCTGAATAGCTTAAAGTTTGCTCTCCTGAAGTCTTTTTTCTCATCACACTGATAATTTTAAACTCAACGATTTCATGATCACTGTGGCCAAGAGAGCCACCTACCATCACATCTCCCACAAGTCCTTCTCTATTCACAAACAGCAAGTCTAGGAGGGCATCTTTCCTAGTTGGCTGACTGAGTACTTGTGACAAGAAGTTATCTCCTACAAACTTCAAGACTTTCCAAGACCTGCTCGTCACAGCAGTATGATATTCCCAGTTGATGTCTGGGAAGTTGAAATCTCCCATAAGGACAAGGGCTACCGATTACACACATTCCTGTGTATCTTCATAGGTATTTTCCATAAAGATGTGCTTAATATTCACTGGTGCACTGCTTGGTTGGAATCTTTCATGCTTTTGTGAACTTCAAGAGCTTGACAAGTCTGTAATACAAGCACAATAGAATGATGTTACTTGCAATCAGTCAGTTGTGTGTGCATTTTTAGAGCTTCCAAATCACTCAACTTGCATCTGAAAAATCTTTAAGAGCCAGTATGGGAAAGTCTCCAGTCATTATTGCCTTAAATTAATCTATTGTAGTAATGTCAGATATCTGTTTCTCAGATACCCAGAAAGCTGGTATTTAACTTGCTGATTTTTTCAGTGTCATCAGAATAGTTGGAAGTGTGAATTTCCAGCAGGAAGCTCTTCTGTTTTGTCATAGGTTTAATGTAGGTAATATCCTTAGAAAGGCAGGAAAAGAAAATGCACTGCAAGGTATTTTCAACATTTTCGGTTCAACTCATTGATGTGTAAAACCCATATCCAGGAGCTAAGCTGTAACAGTAGCTGTGCTTCCAGGCAGGGTATTTCTTCCTTCCTTTGGTAGACTGATGATACTGGCCGTAGAACCATGCATCCATTTCCTAACAGGCAATTAGTGCAACAGTGTCAAGCTGTGCAGATTTTCTTTCAGCCTGGAAGTGGGAGGGAGAAAGTGGGACAAGGGGAGGGACAGAACCAAAGAACACACTGTTACTCACTAGTAAGCCCTTTCCCGGAGCAATGCACTTTTACACTGCCTCTTTGTTGGGCATGGAGTCATATCTGGCCTTGGCAAAATTCATGTTGCAAAACTACTTTTCTTGAAGAACAGGAAAGAGTTTACATTAAATGGCCAACAGTTGAACAAGATGCAGATTGGTGGCATACACTGCAATATATCTTCAGGGAAATGAAAACCATGATGGATAACAGGTATTCTGCCTGGCTTGAACTGAGCAGCTGCTTGGCTCCTTTCTGTTGTCAGCCAGCTCTACAGTCAGGGTGTGCTTTTGATACTCTGGTTTGTGTTTCCTTTTACTGAAATACTGTTGTTCTGCAAGCATATTTCATTCTGATGTGGTTTGCTTCTGAAACTACTGAAGGAACATCAGCGTGATGATGTAGCTTGTCTTCTTTAACATTAAACCCATGCTGTCTTTTCTCATCTACAGTGGTTCATGACTAGGGTCTATTTATCACCATGATGTTTGGGTTGCTCAACACCATGTTGGGACTCTTTGCCAAAACAATCAAAGCATTTACAGCCTGAAATGGTCACTAACCAACCAGTTGCTGGCAAGTGGGTCTAGTGATGGTATATTGAATATCTGGCCTAGTGACCCTGGTGTGAAATTCCAGTCACAGCCACTGAAAACCACATTGCATTCCTCAGCAGTTAAGGTATATAGAGAAGGAATGGCCGCTTTTCTATATTTGCTCTTGTGATATCATGTTGTTGATGTGGACAGTCATGGAATTTTTCAAATTATCTCACTGATATAGATTCTTCTCCCCCGACTGTGATGCAGTAAATTTTAAGACCAGTTCTTATGCAGTATTCCAAGTCACAGATAAGTTTGCTAGAGATTTGATTGATTAGGAAATTTTACTGGATTAGTAGTAAATATAATGCCAAATAGGAATAAAATTTACAGTCTTCTCTATCTGTCTTGCACAGAAAACTTTGGTGGTGCAATACTTACAAGTTAACAAACAAGATCTTTCAATTTTTCGAGTTTTGGAAAATTCTCTCTGCTAAAATTATTTAGGCTATGCTCTTCTTGCATAGCTGTGCTAATTTGGCAAACTCCCACTGACTTTGAGGGTGGTTCTGCGGGTAGAGGAACAGCAGGATTTTCTCTGACTATGCGATTGTGCTACATTCGGTACTGCAGTGTGTGACTGGACTCAGCAGTTTGTTGTTTCTCATTCACCACTTCTGTCTCCACACAGAAGTGATTGAAGAGGAGGTAGTCTCGCAGCCAGACGCTTCTCATCATCTTTTCCTTATTGGCAGGGATAGTTTTGGCCAAAACTCTTGATGTGGAGAGAATGTTGAGGGGGAGGGAAAATTCCCAGAGTGAATCAGAGGGTAAACATCAGTCTCTGGAGTTTGAATATTAGGAGATAAACCACGACAATTGTTTAATCCTCCTGCAAAATGCTGAAGACCTCAGCTAACAATGAAGCACTGACAGCTACTGTTGGATACTTTAGTAATTTATGTTGCCTAATACTGAGCATATTCAGAACAGAATAACAACTGAAAGATAGTAACCTTCTTATAGCACTGAGTCCATTTTTTAGATAATTCTGATAGAACTATTAGAGTAATTTACTAGAAAAAAAAGATTCATTTTGTTGTGGTTTAACCCTAGCCAGCAAGTAAGCACCACACAGCCGCTCGCTCACTCCCCCGCCCCTGGTGGGATGGGAGAGAGAATCGGAAGAGTAAAAGTGAGAAAACTCATGGGTTGAGATAAGAACAGTTTAATAATGGAAATAAAATAAAGTAAAATAGTAATAGTAGTAGTAATAATATTATACAAAGCAAGTGATGCACGGTGCAATTGCTCACCACCCGCTGACTGATGCCCAGCCAGTCCCCGAGCAGCAGTCACTGCCCCACAGCCAACTCCCCCCAGCTTATATACTGAGCATGATGTCATATGGTATGGAATAGCCCTTTGGCCAGTTTGGATGAACTATCTTGGCTGTGCCCCCTCCCAGTTTCTTTTGCACATGGCAGAGCATGGGAAGCTGAAAAAGAAAGTCCTTGACTAGGGTAAGCACTACTTAGCAACAACTAAAACATCAGTGTGTTATCAGCATTATTCTCATACTAAATCCAAAACACAGCACTACACCAGCTACTAGGAAGAAAATTAACTCTATCCCAGCCGAAACCAGGACAGGCTGTGGACAGGTATTGACGGCATATAACCCCATTCCCCAATGACAGGCATGTTCTTGTTTCCCCATTGCTTGCTACTCTCTCTGAGAAAACACAGTGTTTGCGGTTTTGCACAGATCTTTTCTCACACATCAGTCCCTATGTCAGAGCTTTTCTTAGTCCCCAGATTACCTTTTTTAACCCTGAAAATAAAAACCTATATCTGACAGGGAGGGAAGCACAAGCCAGGTATGTGCAGCCATTTCCTTGGTTCAACCTGTTTTTGCAGTCATGTATTGACCTTCACAATCTCAGTTCCTTGGGGGGGGGGTCAGAAGCACAGTAAAGCATTCCATGTTGGAGGTCCCAGCCTGCTGAGACCATGCAGGGCACATCCCTCCTTCCCAGCTCCCTTCCCAACCCCCAGCAGCCAGGATGACTCAGAAACTTTTCCTCCTCTTCATTACTTTACAAGTACCTAGTTCAGTCTCTGATAAGGAGCAGGCTGGAGAGCCCTGCTCTAAAATCTCTCTCTTCTTTGCTGGTCACTGGTCTTTTCCCAAACTGGCTCACTGTTCCTGCTAAAAACCCCAGTCCTGGATTATTTTGCAATTTGCCTGAGCCCAAGAGGGATTTCATTTTCTTTCCTTCCTGTCTTTCTAGCATCTCTGGCATCTCTATTATTACCCGGTCTGCGTTGGCATTTGCAATGCTTCCCAACTGAGGCAGGCGAATGTAATTAACAAGCTGTTTACCTCTCCTTCCAGTTCATTAATAAATATGTTAAATGGGAGTCCGGGGAGGTCAGGATGCCAGCTGCTAGGGGCTGGAGAGCAGCATGCAGCAAGAAGGCAGTCAGGCGATCTGCATGCCCTGCTAAAATGGGGATGAGCTAGAAAGGTGATGTTTGTAGGTCCCAGAAAAGCTCCACCCACACAAAGGGTGCTGCCCTGCTGAGACTCAAGAATCTGAAACCTTGAGACCTCACACCAGTGCAAATCAAATGCAAAAATCTGCGCTTTGCTCTTTGGCACGAATGGCTTTGGGCCAATGGGACATTATATCTGCGGTAGTGTTCTGGCGTGTGCTACGAAAAATCCCAGGATAGGGCAGATTGTGCCTTTCATCACGCCTCTTGGTGCTCTGCGGATCCAGTGAGCAGCAGACTGGCACCAACAGGGTCTAAATTTGCACAAGAATAATTTGAAAATCATTCAGAAATTGCTAAATTCTCTTGGCTCTAATGAAACGAATGCAGGAAAAGCAGGATATAAAAAAAGAAAAAAGGAAGAAGAAGCCAGAGAGTGATTCTCACCTCATATCATTAAAAAATAGATTGCTGTAGCACTATAAAATAAAGTAAGAATAAATCTTTTTTTAACTCCAGAAATAACCTGATGTTATAACAAGATTGATTGAAATGAAATAACAAGATTGATTCTGAATATGAGCTTCTTGCTTGAGCCACTGTGGGAATTGATTGCAAACTTGAATGTCTCAGCGCTAAATTTGGAATAAATCTTACTTCTAAGTACTCCCTTTTTATACTCATTAACAAAAGAAAGATTGATTCCAATCAAAACTTCTAAAAAGTGAGACAGTTTCACTTTGTCAAGGTAGTTTTTCAACAGAAAAGCACTGAACTGCAGAGCCAATCTCACACCTAGTTATCCATTCCCCAGGGAGGAAAAATCCAAGGCACAATACTTCTGATTTACAGACTGAAATGAGACAGTAATGATCATAATAATCAGGACAGGAAGAAGGAGAGACCTTCAAGTGGATGGCAGGTCTGTCAACTGATGATGCCAAGGGAAGCAGTGGTTCAGAAAGCAAAGGTGGAGGAGTGGCTCCCCCTCTGCTGTGCCGCAGGGGACTGCTGAGGACACCTCTCTTGCTGCAAACTCCAAGGTCTAACACAGGGCTGGTTATACAGGAAAAAAAGGCTGCTAGGAGTCACGCCAGCTTTCCAGGGCTGCATCTCCATCTCTACCAGCATCTCCTGCTTGGCCCTCAGTGGCAGCAGCCCCTCGGAGCCTCCTGCACTCATGGGTAGGAAATGGCTTTGAATTTCCAGCATCAGCTCAGTTATAGCCAGTTTAATGCCATCACACCATACCATGCCCTGGGAGATGTTTGAATTCCCTCTAGCCTGTCTGCCGGTTCCCTGGGATGGAGGTTGCCCAGTCCCACCAAGCTCAAAGTCTTAGACTAATCAAGCTTTGCTTCCAGACTGCCTGTGATAATTTCCATACCCTCATTTCTAATTATGCTTCATGCCTTTGCTCCCATGAGCAGCAGCGCTGATCTTATAAAAAAATGAGGCAAAGTGCTCATTTAATCTTGGGGCCCTCTCTACAGAGGGCTTTCTTTAAGCTCTCTCCTCATCACTGCTTTTCAGAAGGCAGTTCCAGGACTCTTGTTGGTTGGGTAGTTTCTTCTCATCTCCAGTTTGTATTTATGCACATTTGTTCAAGTGCCAGTATTTTATTTCAGTTTCAGTCATTTTCTTTGCACCTGGGCATCGCTACAAGATGGTATTTTATTCCCATCTGTATTTGGTTTACATGGCAAGGTTTTGGTAGTGGGGGGGCTACAGGGTGGATTCTGTAAGAGGACACCAGAAGCTTCTCCCATGTCCAGCAGACCCAGTGCCAGCCGGCTCCAAGACAGAGCCTCTGCTTGCCAAAGCTGAGCCAATCAGCAATAGTGGTAACGCCTCTGTGATAACATATTTAAGAAGGAAGATGGAAGGGGTCCTCCAGGCACCGGAGCAGAGATTCCTCTGCAACTCGTGGTGAAGACCATGGCGAAGTAAGCTGTCCCCCTGCAGCCCATGGAGGTCCATGTTGGAGCACATATCCAGCTGCAGCCCATGGAGCACCCCATGCTGGAGCAGGTGGATGCCCAAAAGAATCTGTGACCCCATGGGAAGCCTGCGCTGGAGCAGGCTCCTGGCAGGACCTGTGACCCCCATGGAGAGAGGTTCCCATGGTGGAGCAGGTTTGCTGGCAGGACTTGTGACCCCGTGGGGGACCTACACTGGAGCAGTCTGTTCCTGAAGGGACCCACGCTGGAACAGTTCATGAAGAACTGTAGCTCATGGGAAGCACCACATTGGAGAAATTCATGGAGGACTGTCTCCCGTGGGAGGGACCCCAAGCTGGGTCAGGGGAAGAGTGTGAGGAGTCCTCCCCTGAGGAGGAAGGAGCGGCAGAGACAATGAGTNGAGTCAAGTCTGTTTTGCCCGTGACGGTGACTGCTGAGTGATCTCTCCTTGTCCTTATCTCGACCCACGAGCTTTTTTGTTATATTTTTTCTCCCCTGTCCAGTTGAGAAGGGGAGTGATAGAGCGGCTTTGGTGGGCACTTTTGACATCCAGCCAGGGTCAACCCACCACATCCGTGAACAAAGCATTTTGGGTTTGAGGGGGGTAAGTTCCCCATCTATAAAAGGAGGTCAGTTGTACTTGTCCACCTTGCCAGGGGCATTGCAGGGATAAGTACTCACAAGTACTGAGATGCTATATCAATCACACGCACACTTGAATTAGATTGTTTCCGTATTAGGCAGAGGCAGGTGTTTGCCAGTTGGAAACTCACCACATTGAGACGTTTTGTATCAAAGCAAACTCAGCAAAACCAGGAAATGACATGCCAATGGGTGTGGAGGTGAGGGATGCCATGCCATGAGCAGCTCTAACAGCAGGAAAGAGCAAGTTTTAGTAGTCATGCTGGTGAGTGAAGAGCAGCGGTGAAGGCCAAGGTGAGGTTGTTACTTGCTGCTTGTGATGTGTTCGTTGGAAAGCAGGCTCCAGCTATGAGACAGGACAGGTGCCTCAGACCTTCAACTTAGATGGCAATGAGGAACAATTTTGCTGGTTTCTCTCAGCACATATTTGAAATAACTCCAAATTGTGAAGAATGATGAAGAGCAGCAGAAAAAAATGCTGACAACAGAAGGCTAGGGAAAAGGCACTGCATATTCAAGAAAACCTTGGACACTCAAAAGCAAATGCTGGTTCCCTTCCAGTCAGGCATCATCAAGAAAATGTAGATAACTTTCCTTGGCGGTGCAGAAACTGAAATGTTAAATATTGAGAAATTTAACTTAGAAATACTGAGAAAAAAATTCAGGAAAAAATTATTTCATTGGTCCCAGATGTAGATAAAACAGAAGTGCAACCCTGGATTTCACACTGTTGCAAGCTTCGAAGCTATTGCTTTGTGCCTCCCAGTCAGGGTAACAAGGGCTTTGTAGACATCATCTGGTCAACACAGGAACAATTCATCTTAACAAAAGTCTTACCAGTTTGCTGACAGGGCAGGCTGGCCCTTGCCATGACTACAGAATGAGCAGCAGCATGGCATGCAAAACACCAGCCCAGGAATGCCAGCTCTCAATCCTTGCTCTAGGCTGCCAACATGCTGTGGCAGCAGTCAAACTATAGCCAGGAAACACACCATGGCCAGGAGACAGCTGCATGCACACCATATAACACTACCTGAACATGTCTTTTTTGCTCTCCAATTATTTTCTCACTCTGTAACCTTCTTCCTCACTGGTCAAAAGACTCCTTTTCAGGCTCTGAGCGTTAACATGGTGTTCAGGGCAGCAGGGTCATCTTCCCAGCTCTATCAAAGCCAATTGTACAATAAACTGCTAAAATCACTGGATATCTCTGGGCATCTAGCAAAACGAGTATTACAGCCCTCCTTCGTCCCCAGAGTAGATGCTCCGAGATGCCTAAGGGTTGTATTAACCCAGCCTCAGACCACTTTTCCAACTACTTGTGCAAGTTGGAGGCAGAACTGTCCTCACTCTGACGCCCTTGGTGACACCTTTTTGTGTTTGTGGTGGCATGAGGGAACCAACACCCATGTGGTCCTCACACCTGCTCATCTCACACCCTTATGACGGGTGTAGAATGGCAGCAACATTTTTTACAACTTCCCTCCAGGTGTTTCACTCCCTCTATCCCCCTCCCACCTCTGGTGATACAATAGGAGACATATTTCTGGAGCTGGGTTAAGATCTTCACCTCCCAGCTTGGGCATTAGATTATGGGGGATTGATTTTAATTTGTCTTTTCTCAGCTCTAGCAGCTGCTGCTCATTGCTGACTCTTCCTTCTGCTGCATGCTGTGGCAGTAAGCTTGTTCTCCCCTAAGAGGACTTGGTTAGATCAAGTCATCCCTGCAGTCAGTGTGAAGCACAGACAGGCTTCCATGGCTGCTTGGTTTTGCATTTATATCAGTTACAGTTCTCTAGCTGCTCCATCTCCCAGTTTGATCAAATCTTTCTAGGGCTTCTCACAATCCTTCATATTTTTTCCCTCCTTTTATCAGATTTTTCCTTCTTCCATTAACAAATAAAACCCTGTTTGATGCCACCTGGACAGATTTCACCTCCTGCTCTGTCCTCTTGCTTCTCCAAAACATTAATAAATATTTTCAGTAACATTCCAAAGCCAGTCCCTTGAGTCCCTCCCATTTAACATCCCCCTGCTCCAAGGACCATTCATTCACTCCAACCCTTTGTATCCAGTTGCTCGAGCAGTTTTTGACCCACAACAGGATGCTGCCCCTTACACTGCAGATATTTATTTACCTTAAGAATGTCCTGTGAAGTGACTCCATCAAAAAGCTTTTAGAAAAATCTGAGTAAATTATGTCCAGAAGTGCCATTTATGCCATTTGCTCTATTAACTCTTTCCCAGGCTTTGGAAGGCTCAGGAATTGGAGTTTTCTGATCTGCCATGTTCGTGCTATTCCATGTGTGCTGTCTATTGAGACCCGAGCAGATTTCTGCAAGGCTGGGATGCTCTGAGGGTCTCATCCAGCACTAGATCCCTCATGATCCTGTCAAACCAAAGACCCGAAGAACCCCAGAACATGGTGCCATCTTAAGACAGGGAGGGATTTTATAATAAGGGCAAAAATGTGGAGTCCAGATGATGCTTCCCACTTTCATTAGCCTGATCTCCCCTACGCAAAGTGTATTCTGAAGAGAAAAAAATATTCATTTCATATTTTTATTAGTTCCCTATATCTTCCTTTTGCTGTTTTTGTGTCATTTTTAAGTTTTTGTTTAGTTAGAAGGTTGTTTGTTCATGTTTTTGTTATGGGATCTTTTAGGCAAGCATAAAAAGTTTTTTCAAATAGAAAAAATCCTTTTTCAACATCACACTTTTGAAAACAAGTATAAACTAAATTCAAGAAAAAGGGAAAAATATATTATTANTCAGGAATTGGAGTTTTCTGATCTGCCATGTTCGTGCTATTCCATGTGTGCTGTCTATTGAGACCCGAGCAGATTTCTGCAAGGCTGGGATGCTCTGAGGGTCTCATCCAGCACTAGATCCCTCATGATCCTGTCAAACCAAAGACCCGAAGAACCCCAGAACATGGTGCCATCTTAAGACAGGGAGGGATTTTATAATAAGGGCAAAAATGTGGAGTCCAGATGATGCTTCCCACTTTCATTAGCCTGATCTCCCCTACGCAAAGTGTATTCTGAAGAGAAAAAAATATTCATTTCATATTTTTATTAGTTCCCTATATCTTCCTTTTGCTGTTTTTGTGTCATTTTTAAGTTTTTGTTTAGTTAGAAGGTTGTTTGTTCATGTTTTTGTTATGGGATCTTTTAGGCAAGCATAAAAAGTTTTTTCAAATAGAAAAAATCCTTTTTCAACATCACACTTTTGAAAACAAGTATAAACTAAATTCAAGAAAAAGGGAAAAATATATTATTATTTTGCAAAGCAGCTGATCTTTACATTTGCCTGCATGGGACAGGGCTGCAGCTAGAATTGAAATAAGACATTATTGAATTCTTGGTATATAAGACATTGGCAACATATTTATTTGAATATCATCTTTAAGTTTGGTGTTCAGCTTTTAGAAATATGTTAAAAAGTGAACGAGTGAACAAAAGAGCTGTAAAAATTATTGGAAGCCAAGAAAAAAACCCTTGGAAATGAGTGTGAAGAAAGTTATTCTATTTAGCCTACCAGAGTGAAGGGTAAAAAGCAATTTGACCTGTACGTATCTACACAGGAAGATGGTATTTGATATTACAGTGCTCTTTAATTGAGCAGAAAACACAAAATGAGGTCCACGGACACCTAGAGAAGTAGCTGGGTGCATACTGTGATATTTACTCTGCAGATCAGGCACAACATTAGTCCGGGGACATTGCAGGCTGGAATAAGACTACAGTAAACTGGGCTAGAACGGTTTAACCAGTTTAACAGGTTAATCAGATTATTGGGTATGCATTATTCAGCTTTAGGCAGCTAAAGGCTATGTCTCTGAGCTAAGTTAATTCTCTAACAATCCGCAAAAAGAGTCTGGCCACGCTGAGGAGCAGTTAATCCCATTCCCATAGAAGTGTCTCTGATCAGTGCATTGCCTCACCCTCTGGAGATGCGCATTTTTCTCCACCGATATTAGAAAAGCCCAAAAGGTTCATTTAGACTAGACACCTAACTAAAGTGGGAAGAGATGAATCCTACACTTCTTGTTCTCAGTTGTAGCTTTGATGATAGGAAACCTTGACATGCGAAAGGGATCCATCAATCCAGAGGTTTGGGAACCACCAATTCAAGATAAATGTAGGAAGTGCAAAGCCAGCAACAGTTTCATCTCCCAGTATCAAGTGACACTAATAACACACAGTAGTGTGTTATTACTGGCATAAATGAATGTACAGTATCCAGTTCACCTTCCTGAGTGGCAGCTCTGAGACCTAAAATGAGTGTCAGTTGGACAGCTCCATTGAGAATACTTAGCCATTTCCATTTCCATCAGCTTGGAGCTGTCTTACACTGTATTCAGGATGTAACATTAATCTCACACAATGAGATGTCCTTTTTTTTTACCCAGGTATAAGGAATCCAGGAGTCAATGCCTCTTACTTTGATAGCTGCGTGGGTAATTAACAATACCAGATAAGGTCCCTTCCATCACTCTTTCATATTTCATATTTCCATGTTTGGATGTAAACTTCATCTCCTGGAACGAAAGGATGAACTGGGGTATCTAAGGGTATTGGTGCCCTCTCATTCAGATACCTGTGAAGGGAAGACAGAGCCTGTCCCAAAGATAACAGATAATCGGATAACAATTGGTTTCCCGTAATATGCATTTGATCGCTTTTCCCAGTTAAAGTATTTACAGGTATGGTTTCCCATATAGAATCTCAAAAGGACTAATTCCATCTCTAACTCTAGGAGTGACTTGAATTCCCATCAATGCTATCGGTAACACCTCTATCCATTTCATTTGAGTTTCCTGACAAAGTTTTGAAATCTGTCTTTTCAGAGTTTGGTTCATTCGTTCAATCTTGCCACTTAATTGTGGTCTCCAAGGGGTATGTAAGTCCCATGTCATTTGTAAAGATTTTGCAACTTCTTGAACTATTTAAGGTATAAAATGTGGCCCATCATTGGAGGACATTCCTTCAGGTACACTGAATCTAGGAATTATTTCTTTTAACAATATCCTTACTACCTTTCTAGCCTTATTGGTACGAAACAGGAAAGCTTCAGGCCATCCTGAAAAGGTGTCTAACAACACCAACAAATATCCATACTGATTGCATTTTGGTAGTTCAGAAAAATCAATTTGCCAGTATTCTCCAGGGGTTTGACCCCTCCTGACCTCTCCAGGAGGAGGTCTTTTCTGTATTTTTGGGTTGTTCTTACAACATATTTGGCACTGTTTCACAATAAAGTTTGCAAAAGTTTGCATTTTTGGTCCTACAGCATATCTTTTGATACTTGTAAACAAAGCATCTGCTCCCATATGGGATTCACTATGGGTGGTCTTCAATATTTCCCTTACCATTGGGGTAGTAATCAATACTTGCCCACCTTTGGTTATCCACCATCCTTCCCTTGACTTGGTACACTTTAAATACTTGGCAAGCTGATCCTCCTTCTTAGAATAATTTGGAGGTTCCCATTGAACTTTTCTTTATGGGATCAATGCTCCAGTTAGTGATCCCCTTTCCGCAACTCTTTTGGGTGTTTCATCTGCCTTTCAACTTCCTGTTTGTCCTTTCTGATGAGCTTTGCAATACACAATTGCAACTTCTCTTGGTCCCAGAACAGCTTGCAACAATTTTAAAATTTCTGATCCATATTTAATAGGGGTTCCTTGAGAGGACAGTAACCCACGCTCTTTCCAAATAGCTCCATGTGCGTGGACCACTCCAAACACATATTTAGAATCCATATATATGTTTACTCTTCTATCTTTATATAACTCTATGACTCTAGTCAAAGCTATGATTTCTGCTTTCTGAGCAGAGGTATTAGGTGGCAGGGCCCGTGCTTCAATTTCTTCCTGCAAGGTTACTACAGCATATCCAGCTTTCCGTTCTCCATGCATTACAAAGCTATTACCATCTGTGAAAAGTTCAATCTTATATATTCAATTCTCTGAGGGCTGTCTTTGTACATAAGGAATGGAGAGAACGATATCTTCGAATCTTTCAGCAAGAAGACAGTAGGCAGGGACTAGGGATTGCTGCTGCCTTCTTATTTAATATTATCATAGAATAGATTAGGTTGGAAAAGACCCTTAAGATCATCAAGTCCAAC
>VYZW01022468.1:0-11230 GCA_013401315.1 Balaeniceps rex
GAATGGCCCTACCTGGAGACTCTGGCAGAAAGCACCAGGTGAGACTCGAGGTCGATCCCTAGGGCTTTGGAGGAGGAGGTGATGCATGCTGAGGAAGGCCCCACTGTATAATAAACTGCCAGAAAATGAGAAGCAATATGCCCTGTTCACTGATGGGTTGTGTTATATTGTGGGAAAGCATCGGAGGTGGAAGGCTGCTGTATGGAGTCCTATACGAGAAGTCGCAGAAACTGCTGAATGAGAAGGGGAATCGAGTCAGTTTGCAGAGGTGAAAGCCATCCAGCTGGCTTTAGGTATTGCTGAATGAGAAAAGTGGCCAGCGCTCTATATCTACACTGACTCCTGGATGGTGGCAAATGCCCTGTGGGGGTGGTTGCAGCAATGGAAGCAGAGCAACTGGCAGCGCAGAGGCAAACCCATCTGGGCTGCTGCATTGTGGCAAGATATTGCTGCCCGGGTAGAGAACCTGGTTGTAAAAGTACGCCACGTAGATGCTCACGTACCCAGGAGTGGGGCCACTGAAGAACATCAAAACAACCAGCAGGTGGATCAGGCTGCTAAGATTGAAGTGGCTCAGGTGGATCTGGACTGGCAACATAAGGGTGAATTGTTTATAGCTGGGTGGGCCCATGGCATGATATCTGTCATGGGGAATGATATCTGTGTGTATATATATCAAGACAGGGAAAGTGGTGGTGATTAATTGGAATGTATTGGAAAGGGCAGGACCTGGGCATGACGTAGATGGTATAGAATAAAAGGTGGATACTGTCCTGGTTTTGGCTGGGAGAGAGTTACTTTTCTTCCTAGTAGCTGGCATAGTGCTGTGTTTTGGATTTAGGATGAGAAGAACGCTGATAACACACTGATGTTTTAGTTGTTGCTAGGTAGTGCTTAGACTAGTCAAGGACTTTTTCAGCTTCCCATGCTCTTCCAGGTGCACAAGAAACTGGGAGGGGGCACAGCCAAGACAGTTGATCCAATCTGACCAAAGGGCTGTTCCATACTATATGAGGTCACGCTCAGTATATAAACTGAGGTGAGTTGGCCGGGGGGCAGCGATCGCTGCTCAGGTACTGGCTGGGTGTTGGTCGGCGGGTGGAGAGTGTTTGCATCACTTGTTTTTCCTGGGTTTTGTTTCTCTCTCTCGTTCTCCCTTTCTTTGCAGTTTTTATTACTATTATTATTATTTTATTTCTATTATTTAACTGTTCTTATCTCAACCCACAAGTTTTCTTTTGCCCTTCCGATTCTTTCCCCCATCCCACCGGGGGCAGGGGGAGGGTGAGTGAGCGGCTGCGTGGTGCTTGGTTGCCGACTGGGGCTAAACCGCGACAGCCTCCCACAACTGTGGTGCAGATTAGCGTTTCCTGGGAGACCAGCGGCTGTGGCAGGGCTCTCCCAGGCGCTGCTGGGCCAGGTTAGTTGTGCCGGGGATCACTCTCCTTCACGCCCCGGTGGCTGCTGACCTTTTTTCCCACCATAGTCCTATATATAGTTATGTGCATATATATTTAGCTTATATACTTATATATAGTTATATACGCTTGCAATTAATAATTTAGTTTCTCCTATCTGTTGAGATACAAAGTGTGCATTATTAATTACAACTATTAATTGTTGTTAATGATTATTAGTAATTAGCACTTCCTTTACTAAGAGGCAGTGAATTGTGTCCTCAGGCTCACATGAACAAGCTATAAAAGCAGCGAGTCCCCTCCCACCAGGTATCATATTGCAAATTAATTGAGTTATTATTATAGTGATTTGTCATTATATCAAGTGCTTTCCTTTGCATGTGGAAAACTTCTCCTGTGAATAAAGTGAAAACTCTCCAGGTGGGCGACCATCCCTCGGCTTGAGGGTTGCCTCGCGGCCCCTCGTGTGGCGCACCTCGCTGCCCGGCCGTGGGGACCGCGCGAACAGCGCCCCGAGGGCGACACTGGCGGCCGTTAACGGTTCCGGCGTGCCTTTGTGCAAGTTTGCGTCATTGCAACGTGGCGATGGGGAGGGGGGAACTGGGATACGCTCCCCTCCTCTTCCTTCCTCGCGCCTCAGGAAAGCCTCCCGGGACGTGGAGAGTTACCTCCTGACCGGCATGTCGTCAGAAGGCTGAGCTCTCCCCTCTCGGTAGAAAGAAGTTGACCAGAGGTTGTTTATAAAAAAATTATGGGTCTTAAGTACTTACTAAAGCCAGTTAATAACATCATGTGTGGACATTTAAACTTGTTGTAAATTCCAGAAAGGATTAGAGAGAAATCACGCTGTGCACAGCTAATGATACCATCTTAACTCTTCAATTCTTTAAGGTGAAGCTAAGTCCACCTTGGTATGGCACATGTCCGCTTTCCTTTTTGCCTGCATGGAGGCCAAGGAAGATGAAGAGTAAGGGCAAGTACTATACAAGGATACCTGGTCAGACAGGGACACTCCTCAGTTCCAGGTGCCCACTACTGCCTTTTCTAGTTCAGTGCTCTATCAACAGTCAGTGTAAAGATGCATTTCTAAAATGCACTTTAATGACTAATGTTGCCTCCCCAGCATCAAGGCCTTGCTAAGTTTTTTCTTTCATAGGTAAACAGCAGCAGTTCCACAGATCTCAGAATTGCTCTTTCCTAGGGCACTGCCATAGGCTGATAATATGAGGGCTAATTTTTCCATGCTAGACTGTTTTGCTTTAATTAACTCTGAGGCAATATTTGATACAATGGAAATGCTGCTGGTTCTTCACTGCATCAGTAGTAGATTTCCAGCGTCTTATAAGAAGTAGCATTTTGAAAACGATTTTTTGTGACCCCAACCGTTTGTAATGTTATTCAATTTTATGTCTATAACCTCTTGCTTTTGAATTTTTTTGCATCTGGGATACACCTAAATAGAGGTATTTGTAAAATAATTTATAGTAGAATGGTAAACACACACATATTTAATGTAGACATAATCACGGGATGTATAGAGTTCAGGGCAAGATCGCGGTTGTTCCTCCAGGTGTAGGTGGTTTCTTGCCTGTTGTGAGAACATCTTTTTCAGTTCCTTGAGCTCTTACAAAAATCTGAGGCATGTAACATTGGAAGATAATGATGAACTGATATTTATTCACTTATCCTAAATACTGATTATTTAAATATTTATGCTGAAGTGCAATGTGATAAGAACACAAGTCATCTTTATTTGCTTAATGTTTTGTAGACTATTATGGCTTTGATGATGCTGAAAACCATGTGAGTAAGGCCACAGTAGTGAGCAGGATCACCAGCCTCCTCTGATACAGAAACTAAGGAAACTGCCAATATAAAAGATTTAGGTAAGGAACCACCTTCTGTTTAGCCTTTCCACTTCCAGTTTGTGCATCAGTATGGAGAAAATAGAAACTAGGTCAAAACGAACTTCATAAATGAATGACTGAGAAATGATCAGTAATTTGTCTTGTCTAAAGTCTAAGAAGAGTTGTTTGGGAAAAATAAACATCCCACGCTTTGGGTCAAAGCTTGGTCAGTCTATCTTTGGACTTGAATAGTACCAGCATTTGGCCCTTTGTAAAGAACCTGTATGGTCTGATCAGGTTCATTTTAATTCCAAAATAAACTCTGTGCAAAGACAAAGTGGCATACAGTTGTTTTTTAAAATCAGAATTTTTAAGAGACATCTTTTCAAATAAGTTACTTTTATTCTATTAATAATGTCAATTCTCTGAAAGGGACATTAACATAAAAATACACTGCTGTCATTGTCATGTAGAATATTATCTTTAGGAAACAAGAATTTGGGGTGTTATAAAATAATATCATCATCATAATATCAGTAATAGTTTAATGTAATTGGAATCTAACACAATAACCTTGTATGAGAAAGCTGAAGTCAGTGACAGAAAACCTGCACAATAAGGATAGAATGTACATGTGTGATTTCTTCTCACCTCAGCAGCAGTTGTGGTACATAAAAAAAAGTAAAATTAACACTTTCTTGTATAGATATAAATTATTGTCTTTAGCTGTTTTCTGTCACAGAAAGCAATTTCTATTGAAGCACTGTAGAATTCTCTGTAGATGCATAGAAAAGTATAACCTTGTGGTGCTATCAACTGAAATGGAACTGGAGCTAGTTCTTCACTGATTTTTCTGTATTAAATATTTGCTTAAAAAAAGACCATTAAAACCTCCTTTTCTATGGCTGTAATTGATGTAAGCATACATTATATAGGTTACTGTTTAGTTGAGTACTGAGGATTTTATGAGGTACCAATATTTTACCAGTAGCCATAAATATATTGTTGGAAATATATTAATTTCATATCTTCCTCTAAATCCACATAATTCTCAAATGGCATAAATTAGTTTCATATGTCAGCTATGTAGATTCTCTTTTTATTTTAGAAACATACATGAACAGAATTGACATATGCACTCAAACTTGTTTGTGTGTATGTGTATGCATATGTAAGTTTAAGTCCTTAAAAAAATATGATCTATATCTGCATGTGCACTTTCATGAAATAAGTTCATTACACTCCCAGTAACCATAAGCTCTACCACATTTGCCTCAAAAAGACTTCATGTGCTAAGGGAATATTCACAGTACAAATGAGTTAACAAGAGTGAGTTACCTCTATCACCAGTCTGTCTACACTGACAAGTCAGAAAACTTCCATTTCTTTCCTGCATTGTTGTTTACCATTGATTGCCAATGTGATAATCTAAAATAACTAAACAAAATCAAATAACCATTTAATGATATTATGGTAATGAAATCAATGTTTCTTCTGATAGTTGAAAAAGAGAGACTCAAGGATTTTATTTTAAATTATACTTAAATTCACTTACATTCTACTAGGAATAATATTTTATTTGCTATTGAATATTCTAATCCTATTCTGTATTTAAAAGTTGTCTTTTTCATAAAATGAAACTAAAAAGAGAAAACAGTATTTATGCTTTCATAATTTAAAAATGATAAATATAGTCATGTTAGATATTATAACATCTTGCACACTGCTACATTATTAAGTAAATCTAATGCCCAGAGTCATTGTGCACATTCTTGGGTGTCTTTCTGATATCTCTCCAGTCCACTGGATTTTGAAGTGTGATTATGTACATTTTTCATTGATAAATAAATTGCTATAATTGTAGTTGAAATACCACTCAAATTCTTAAGACCATTGCATCTAAATAATATATTATGCATTACTTAATTATTTATCAAAACTAATTAAAAATAACTGTACGGCAAAGCATAAATTTATTTTCAAATAGTCCTTGTTTTGTACCAGGTACAAAAATGTTCCAGATGTGTAAAAAAACCAAAAAAACCCCAAATAATCCCCCCATAAAACCCAACCCCCCCAAGTTTCCTTCATTAAATGAAATATTTTCTTTTTTATTAATAATATTGTTATAGTGATGCCATTCTTATTGTGACCATGTTATCAATTCAAATATATGTCAATTTATATATATAATTTCTATTAACAGGAATACAAGAAAGGAACAATTAATGTGGGTGGGAGGTGAGTGTATATAACAATAAGAACAGCATTTTTAACTTGCACTGAGAAATAGTGAGGAGCTGGCAAGATTTTGGTGGCTATAGATTTAGCAGTGAGAGTCAGAGATATAAAACATTGCAAAATTAAAATCATGGGCTATGTGTATTTTAAACCTAGCATTCATATACTAAATGTGAAAAGTCTCAGTGAACTGTCTGGTGGTTATTAGCAGTACTAGACTGATTTCAGGGAGGCCATTTAACTGTAGTTCATAGAATCATAGAATGCTTTGGGTTGGAAGGGACCTTTAGAGGTCATCTAGTCCAACCCCCCTGCAGTGAGCAGGGACATCTTCAACTAGATCAGGTTGCTCAGAGCCCCATCCAACCTGACCTTGAATGTTTCCAGGGATGGGGCATCTACAACCTCTCTGGGCAACTGTCCTGGTTTAGGCTGGAATAGAGTTAATTTTCTTCCTAGTAGCTGGCATAGTGCTGTGTTTTGGATTTAGTGTAAGAATAATGTTGATAACACACTGATGTTTTAGTTGTTGCTAAGTAGTGTTTATACTAGTCAAGGACTTTTTAGCTTCCCATGCTCTGCCAGGTGCACAAGAAACTGGGAGGGGGCACAGCCAGGACAGCTGACCCCAACTGGCCAAAGGGATATTCCATACCATATGACGTCATGCTCAGTNATTTTTTTTCGATTCTCTCTTCCATCCCACCAGAGGGGAGGGGAGGGGAGGGTGAGCGAGCGGCTGTGTGGTGCTTAGTTGCCAACTGGGGTTAAACCACAACAGCAACCTGTTCCAGTGTTTCACCTTCCTCATTGTAAAAAAAATTCTTCCTTTTATCTAGCCTAAATCTACCTTCTTTTAGTTTAAAACCATTACCCCTTGTCCTATTGCTACAGGCCTTGCTAAAAAGTCTGTCCTCATCTTTCTTATAAGCCCCCTTTAAGTACTGAAAGGCTGCAATAAGGTCTCCCCGGAGCCTTCTCTTCTCCAGGCTAAACAACCCCAGCTCTCTCAACTTGTCAAGGAACTTTAGTTTTAATCTTGTGCAAATTCTAATTCTAGACTAGGTTCTAATCATCATGTATACATCATAGGTATCATAAGTTTGCAGTGTATACACAATAGTTTTTCCTTTTCACAACAGACCTTTATCTAGTTGCTAATGAAATACAGGATATTGATTGCAGAAAACCCACGAGGGCATATTTACTGTACCATATACAGTAAGCCCCATTTGATGCATTAGCATTTAGCCATTTTATGCTTATTTAGTGAGAAAATGACTCATGTATATGATTTAATATGCATCAGCAGTAACTCATAACATCCTTATAAGAGGAAAAAAATTAAAAATTCATTAGAAAACTAGACTAGTGTTGCTACATGGTTAAAACATTATTAAAGCATTTTTCAGTGTTTTGCTTACACTAGTTTTCTCATCATGGTGCCACCATTTCATGACAAAGAGCACAGAGGAGAAAACATTCAACTTAAAATGTCTGCTGGCACACATCGCTGAATTTGTATGTCATTAAACAATGGACGAGCATGGACTTGAATACCAACTATTTAATTAGCACTTTAACCATTCATACATAGAAAATAGGTCATTTACGTGCACCATGCTTAGCTATTATTCCCATAAAAAGCTACCAATATTTTGTCTAATGTATGTAACATTCTAGGATGCCATCATAACAAAATCAAAACATATGTTATTATTTTTAAAATCTTGACACTCAAAAATTTAATTAAAACATGTAAAGTCTTTATATTTCTCTTGGAAGTTTATTTTAATTATGTAGTTTAACCTTAAGTCTGCCATAAAAGGCTGGATACAACTAATAATTAAGAACTTCAAAGGGCAACAGAAACCCTCTAACAGTCTCCAGTTTAATTAAAGGCTGTTATTACAAATGGTGACTTGCAAATGCTGCATTTGAAAGATACTGCTCTTATTCTAAACACTGTTGATAGATGATGCTGAAACAAAAATTCACCCAGTGAAATAGCCTATTTTGAACATAAATGGAATACATTTGTGAAGCATTTTGCTGAGAAATATTCATTAGTTTTGTCCATGCCTCTCAGTATCTGCACAACAAATAGAATATAATTGAAGGAAAAAAGGTATGCCAGTTAATGTAAATGAAAGTCAGCCACTTGAGCACATTTTGCTAATAATGTACAGTATATAAATACACACGCTTGCTGTACACATGATAAACATAAGATACTATATTTAACACAAATGTTTATTTTGTTACATTTAGCTTATAATATTATTCCATGCTGACCTAAGAAAAATTAAGTTTCAGTGTATTTAACCTGTGTTTTTGCAAACAATATACACCAAAGTATCTATAGGAATGTAGGCCAAAATATCTGCCAAATCAGAAGACGTACAAACTATTACTTATGTATAGAGTCCAATCCTGTAAGCTCCCAGTTATTCAGGTAGTCATTACTTACATAAGGTGTTTCCCTGGTTTAAATGAGGCAGCTCCTATAAATAAGAACTAGGTTGGGCCTATCATACAGCAAATTAAAATTTCTCATTAATGGATACAAGTTTGTGTATGCTGAATTTTCAAACTGATTTTGACCTGTTCTTTCTGTGTCTTCATCCCTGTGGTTTTGCTACCTGAAATCAAGCCCAAGCCTGTATTTAACTAGCCATTAATTAAACAGAATGTTAAAGACCAGAGGATATTTGAAGTCTCAGGTGTAATATGACCAGTTCACCTAAAAATGAACAACAGAATATGTAATTTTAATGCTCTAATAAATTTACAAATTTACAAATGAACAATGTCATTTTTTCAAAAATGCTTATATAATTAAAATCATAGAATCATAGAATACTTTGGGTTGGAAGGGACCTTTAGAGGTCATCTAGTCCAACCCCCCTGCAAAGAGCAGGGACATCTTCAACTAGATCAGGTTGCTCAGAGCCCCGTCCAACCTGACCTTGAATGTTTCCGGGGATAGGGCATCTACCACCTCTCTGGGCAATCTGTTCCAGTGCTTCACCACCCTCATTGTAAAAAAATTCTTCCTTATATCTAGTCTGAATCTACCCTTTTAAACTAAAAAGTTTAAAAGCATTGCCCCTTGTCCTGTCACTACAGGCCGTACTGAAAAGTCTGTCCCCATCTTTCCTATAGGCCCCCTTTAAGTACTGAAAAGCCGCAATAAGGTCTCCCTGGAGCCTTCTCTTCTCCAGGCTGAACAACCCCAACTCTCTCAGCCTGTCCTCGTAGGCGAGGTGTTCCATCCCTCAGATCAGTTTTGTGGCCCTCCTCTGGACCTGCTCCAATAGGTCCTTGTCTTTCTTGTACTGAGGACTCCAGAGCTGGACGCAGTACTCCAGGTGGGGTCTCACCAGAGCGGAGTAGAGGGGCAGAATTACTTCCATTGACCTGCTGGCCACGCTTCTTTTGATGCAGTTGGCTTTCTGCGCTGCAAGCACACATTGCCAGCTTATGTCTGGTTTTTCATTCACCAGTACCCCTAAGTCCTTCTCCGCAGGGCTGCTCTCAATCCATTCATCCCCTAGCCTGTATTGATAGTGGGGGTTGCCCTGACCCAGGTGCAGGACCTTGCACTTGGCCTTGTTGAACCTCGTGAGGTTCGCATGAGCCAACTTCTCGAGCTTGTCCAGGTCCCTCTGAATGGCATCCCGTCCCTCAGGCATGTCAACTGCACTACTGAGCTTGGTGTCATCTGCAAACTTGCTGAGGGTGCACTTGATCCCACTGTCTGTGTCATTGATGAAGATATTAGACAGTACTGGCCCCAATATGGACCCCTGAGGGACGCTACTCGTCACTGATCTCCATCCAGACATTGAGCTGTTAACCACTACCCTCTGGATGTGACCATCCAGGCAATTCCTTATCCACCAAACAGTCCATCCATCAAATCCATATCTCTCCAATTTAGAGAGAAAGATGTTGTTTAATGATTTTAGGGAAATTTATTACCTATTTCTATGAATACTAAATTTCTAATCTAATTATTTGGAGAGTACAAATGAAACAACTCAAGTTACTGTATTTGGAGATGCTGTAAGTGCTTGTGGGAAAAAGAGAAAGAATAAACCTAACCAAGACAGGTTGCAGTATTGTCTAGAAATCAAAATATAAGATTTAACATGGAAAAATATACAAGGTAATGGATACCTGGGAGAAAAAAAAATCTGAAACACATATATTCAATGGAAATAGATGCAAGATACCTGAGGGTGAAAGTGGGCAGAAAATTGGATACAAGGTTAAAATATGATTTGTTAAAAAAGTAGCAGCAATGTTTTTTATGCAGGATATATAAAAGCATCATATTGGGAACTGATAATCTCCACATGGGAATATTAGACAGTACCAAGAATACAGCATGTAGTTCAAAAAACTGTAGTGAGTCAAATTGATGAGATTCAGAGGTGTATTGGGTGTACGTGGCAAGGTTTTGGCAGCAAGGGGGCTGCAGGGGTGGCCTCTGTGAGAAGAGGTCAGGGGCTGCCCTGTGCCAGACACAGCCAGTTCCAGCTGACTTGGCAACAGACTCACCACAGGACAAAGCTGAGACAATCAGCAAAGTTTGTGGTGCCTCCGTGAAAATATATTTAAGAAAGGGCAAAAAATGACAGACAGAGATAGGAGGAGGGAACAAAAAGAGTGAGAAACAGCAGAGGGAACACCAAGGTCAGAGAAGGAGGAAGAAGAGATGCTCCACGGTGCTGGAGCAGATATTCCCTGCAGCCCATGGAGGACTCATGCTGGAGCAGATGGGTATTTCCTGAAGGAATGCAACCAATGTAGAGCCCATGCTCGAGCAGGGAAAAGCATGAGGAGGACAGAACAGCAGAGAGAGAAACCTCCACATACCTCACCCCCACGGCTGCACCACTGGGGAGGGGGGTAGAGGCATCCGGGGTGAAGTTGATCATGAGAAGGGGGGAGGAAAAAGTGTTATTTTAATGTTTATCTTTGCTTCTCACTACCCAAATCTAATTTAATTGGCAATAAATTAAATTAATTTTCCCCAAGTTGAGTCTGTTCTGCCTGCAACAGTAATTGGTAAGCAATCTCCTTGTCTTTATCTCAGCCCACAAGCTTTTTCATCCTATTTTCTCCCCCATCCCACTGAGGAGGGGGAGTGAGCAGCTGGGTGGGAGTTTGGCTGTTTGCCAAGGCTAACCCACCACAAAATGGAAAAAAGGAAAACTGGTAACACAGAATGGAGGGATTGATTCAGGAGGAAAGCTTGAAAGAACTAACTGAACTAACTGGTAAGCAAAAGCATGGTCGTGTTCAGGTAGGGAGTAATCCAAGCTGCCAAAAGCTTGCATAGTGTCAACTCATCCTTTGTTGTACGTGTCCAGAGTTTTCTGTAACATCAACCAAAACCTGGTCAATATAACTGAAAATAGAATGTAATATTAAAGCAGTACTGAAATGATGGTCTGTGTACCTAGGAAAAGTAAATGAGAAGAAACTGAGCACAGGAGTTTGTAGGCTGTAGAGGTAGATTGGAACAGATTAAAAGGAAATAATGGTGACTCCATTGTCTGAGTCATTTAAATTTAGAGTGTAGAATACTCTAGTGGTCTCCAAACTTTTTTTATCATGTAAATGTATGGAAATGATCATGTATCAGTAAAAATTTTTTGAGTGTGCACCCTCTATATATGTATATTTATTTATTTATAAATTATATATATGTAC
>VYZW01022469.1:1684-13904 GCA_013401315.1 Balaeniceps rex
AAGACCAGACTAACAATGCTGCCATCAACTTTCTTCCCATCTCTTTCCTTTCCCTATTCTTTCCGCTTTCCCCAGGAAGCCAAAGTAAGTGCATGAACCAGACACGTGCTGGAAATTCGATCTAACTCTAATAGCAGTACAGGTGTCAAGGAATAGGGGGACTATTGAGCCAAGGTGGGCCTGCAGCTAAAATGTCACCACACCACCACAAATATAGTTACCATTTCTTACGACAAGCTAACCACTTCTTACTAAAAATGAACATATCTATCTGGCAAATATCTAGGCCACAGAACGAATAAAGCAGTAACATCACAGTTAAGACACTTGCAGAAGTAACTGGTTATCTCTGGGTCAGTTGTGGAACTGACTCTCCAGGAAGACAGCTGCAATCAAGGTGCAAGCGAGTGGTTATCTTTAGATCAGATTTGGAACTGACACCTTAGGAACAACAAGAGAATTATCTGGAGAAGCTAAGGAAATGCAGAAGGAGTTTTGTGGGGGATACAAAGACAACTCAAAGACTGGCTGGTGGGACCAGTAGAAGATTATCAGTGCAGAGGATCCTGGAGTCTGAGAATAAACTGCTGCCAAGATGAACATCGTTCCCATTGACATGCCAGGAAGGACTCCTATACTCTGTATGGGGATTCAAATGACCAACAGGGTGGTCTTGCTGACCTTAGCACGTTCTGTTAATCATAACACAATAAATGTAACATTATGCTACTAATATTTACCATGATTGTATGCTGCTAAGATTATTATAATTGTATCTGCTATTGCCATGGTTAAACTATCATATTTTACAGTCTTTAAAAACTATTGAATATCACTATGTATATGCTTTGTACAGTCACAGCTTCTTTTGTCACTGGATATTTTCACTACACACTTTTCTTCCCTCCTAATACCTGGATAAGCGGGGAATGAGGACTGGTGCTCTTGGTACTACACACCTGTCCTGCAGCCCAGACCTGCCGCGTCAGTTGCTGGGAATGTAAAGAAGATAAACAAGGGCATGTTTCAGTTCTTGGAGCAGAGAAAGGAACCATGTTCCCTTAGCTAGCTTGACATGTTCACAAGTCTGACTAACACAAGGTTCAGCTGACTTAG
The DNA here is from genome assembly GCA_013401315.1 of Balaeniceps rex. Taxonomy (NCBI): domain Eukaryota; kingdom Metazoa; phylum Chordata; class Aves; order Pelecaniformes; family Balaenicipitidae; genus Balaeniceps; species Balaeniceps rex. The sequence continues at coordinate 2,801 of VYZW01022469.1, forward strand.
GTTGTGTGTGTGAAGCCTACAGCAGGCACTGGGATGCAAGTAAATGTCTTCCGAAGATAAACACATGCATGTCTGGATAGGAAGAATTTTGTAATAGACCAGCATGTCCTAGACGGACCTGTCTGGCCATCACTTTTCATGGCTGGTAGCAGGTGTCAACCAAGTCTCCTCCACTGCATCTGGGTGATTGACATCTGGAAGTATGCATACAGGCACCCCGCAACAGAGCTAGGGACCACCCATGGTGCTAGGAATTGTTCATGGCTAGTTGTTTTCACTGTGGACAACTGGTAACATTGCTCTTCCTTCACTCAGAAAACACATCTTCCTCCCAAGGTGCTCTAAGAGCCTGAAATTGGTCTTCAGTCTGCATCCCAAGAAATAATACTTCATATCAGCTAACACTGAGTTTTAGTTTCTGGGAAAATGTTGGCATATGAATGATACTGGTTACATTTCTCTTCAGGGAATTTTTCTCCTCAGTGGTTTTGTGTAGCTGCAGGTGATACTGAATCTATGTCTGAACAGCTGTGGCAGATACAGCCGTCTCTGGAATTAGTATTTTATTTACCAGCTGAGATTTTAAAAGCTACTGAGAGATTTCAATGCCTGTTCCTTATCTTGCTTCATATACAAACTAGGGGAGACCTTATTTCTTCTTACACAGCCCTGTCTATTAAATTTCATTCACATTCCAACCCACAACACAATAAAAAAAGAACAAAATTATCAGCCAGACTTGAAAGTGTATTGTTAGAGAAGACACTGAGAGGGCAACTTGCCCATCCTTCCACCTCAAGGGTTAACTTGACCTGAATCAGTATTTTTCTTAGAGACCTCAGCTGGTGAAGCACTCTCACCTGCTCTGGAACTCAACTACACTTTACAATTAAAATATTTCTCCTTATGTCTAACCTGATTCTTTCTGAAATGCCTTTTAAAAGAAATTTGGAAAACTGAAAAGACACAACTATTGCAAAAAAATTTATCTTTCATTTATGTGTGCTAAGTTGTTGGGTTTTTTTTCTCTTCCATTACCAAAGAGAACACCACCCCATTATGATCTTCCCATCATTACCTCATGGAACCTTCTGCCAGGACTATAGGTAGGACTGAAAAAAATTGAGAGAGGCAGGGTTTAGCACCGACCTTTAGCTCCATAACTGTGAGAGTCTGGGGTACAGAAAAAGACTCCATGCATATTTCATTTATTCAAGCCTGAAGTCTTTCTACATGATTTCTTTGGCCTCTCTGTGAGGCTGCTAAGCATATCTTTGGCTTTAATTTTCAGGTGAAGATGAGGCAGTTTTCAGTCAGAGGCTTAGGAAGGTATCTGCCATTGTGATGGACTATGGTCTGGTTTTGTCTTTTTACTGATGTTGTGGTAAGAGGTGCTGCTGTGTCTTTATGTGGCAATGGAAACAGCATATTTTTCTTCCTCTACTCTGTTGCCTCCAAGCCCCTGAGTTGGAGATATTGCAGAATGAGAGAAGGGTTTTCCTACCGAAAATGGCAGTATGGAAACCCAGAGCCCTGAGTACTCTGTTCTGAGCACACAGAGCATGCTTTGAGGTGGATCTGGCCCAGCAATCTACACTGGCTCTTCTTCCACCTCAAATCAGGGATCTCTTGATTTCATTTGAGTGTGAACTTTGGCTCTTTTTTGGTTGGTTGGTTGGTTGGTTGGTTGGTTTTGTTTGTCTACTTGTCTTTCTGATCAGTTCATTTGTCACTGGCTTGATGCCCAAGGAGTTGCTATGGAGAGGGGGAGAGGATTAGTCCCCAGAAAACTTCTGGGGAAGCCTTTTAACACATTTGAAAGGAGGGACACTATCTTTGCCCCTTAATTTATCCATTTAAGCCTAAACTCTGCCATACAGTGTTAGAATTACCCAGACTGCCTCACACAGCTCAGCCATGCTGACCCTGGATAATCTCTGTGCTTTGTGAGGAGTAATAAACAAAGTATCACAGCCTGCCACATGGGGAACAGTGCAACTTTCCAGCTGTGGTAGAGAACAAAAGGTAAGAGAGAGAGTGCTGGGTGTCTCAGTCCCTGCTACTCCTTGCGGGGGGGTATGTGTGTGTGTCTGAGTGTTCTTGTCACCACATGCTGCTGCATAGCTCTGCTGACCAGGACCCCGTCACTGTGTTAGTGGAAGATGGCTAATTAATAAAGGAAAAGAACAAGGCAAAGTCTGGAAACTGCAGTCCTAAATTACATTGTTCAATTGCCTGTGAGCACAACTCAGGAGGGAGGTGGCAAGCAGAGAGAAAGGAGAGCAATAAAACTTCGGGAAGAGGGCACTTAAGATGCAAAGGCAGAACTATGGATGTATGAACAGTTTCTGCTTCATGCCTCATCTCTCATGGAACAGACCTTCCCAAGCTGTCTCCTTCTATATATATATAGATATAAAAAGGACTCATATCACCACTGCTGAGAATCCTGGGGACTAACCTGGAAAGAAAATAGTCTCCTAGACTGACACTTAGGTATGCATCTGCATTTTTTCCCCAGCTTTCTGTGTGACCTGTATGGGAGAGAATTCATTTTTTCTTGGTGGACAGAGAACTTAAGTAAGATTTACCCTTCCAAAGGGGCTGCAGTGAGAGAGTCTGCTCTGAAACACAGTCATTGCTTATAATGATGCCACACTGAAATATAAGAAGTTGCTTCCTGTCCTGGTTTCAGCTGGGTTAGAGTTACTTTTCTTCCTAGTAGCTGGCATAGTGCTGTGTTTTGGATTTAGTATGAGAAGAATGCTGATAACACACTGATGTTTTAGTTGTTGCTAAGTAGTGCTTAGGCTAGTCAAGGATTTTCTTTTTCAGCTTCCCATGCTCTGCCAGGTGCACAAGAAGTTGGGAGGGGGCACAGCCCAAGATAGTTGATCCAAATTGACCAAAGGGCTATTCCGTACCATATGATGTCATGCTCAGTATATAAACCGAGGGGAGTTAGTCGGGGGGCAGCGATTGCTGCTCGGGGACTGGCTGGGTGTCGGTCGGCGGGTGGTGAGCGGTTGCATCACTTGTTTTCTTTTCCCTGGGTTTTGTTTGTCTCTCTCGTTCTCCTTTTCATTACAATTATTATTATCATTATTATTATCATTATTATTATTATTACTATTATTATTATTTTATTTCAATTATTAAACTGTTCTTATCTCAACCCGTGGGTTTTCTTACTCTTGCCCTTCCGATTCTCTCCCCCATCCCACCGGGGCGGGGGGGAGGGCGAGCAAGCGGCTGCATGGTGCTTAGTTGCCGACTGGGGCTAAACCACGACACTTCCACACCATTCTCATGCGGTTATTCTGTTCTCAGTAACTTCCCTGCGTTGACAGGATGAGCTCGACAGGAGATTAAGCTCCCTCAAACTTTTCACTAAGCATTTTTTTCCCTTCAGTAACCTACACCAAGGTTTTCAATGCTGACTTTGCTGACAGCACAAGACAATGTAATTCTGCAATAGTAAGAGCTCAGGAAAGATTAGTTGGGTGATTATCTTTAGTCCTTGCTGTGAGAGTATTTAATTTTTGTTATGAACACCCTGGGGATTCTTCTATGTGGAATAAATCCTTCCATACCCCATTGTGGCTAGGATCTAATTAGCACACCCACCCTGACAGTACATCTGTGGAGACCAAGGCATTGCCACAAGCTCAGAACCAAGACTCAGTAAAATCAAAGGTAGTTAATCAATTCAAACCTTTGACATACACTTCCCTCTGAAGTACAAAAAGTACTTCTCAATCCCATTAGCCAGCAACAGAGAGGAGAACTCTGACATCAAAATGCTTTAAAAATGGGAAGAACAATTCTGACACCCAAAAAGAGCAAGTAAAAAAGTACGAGTGTTTATTCGCATGCTGTAGCCCTTCACAGGGACATGAATAAATGAAGGGCAAGTCACTTATCTTTCTCTAGTCCTTTTTGATCTGGCACACCAGCAGCCTCTCCCTTTTGTAATTCAAGCTAGTTTTCTTGCTCCCCAAGAGGCTGTGGAAGTCATGTTTGTAGGGAATGAAAGTTGGTAAGGGAGAATATCTGCTGCATCTTAACAATTCAACTGAATAGTATTAATGCTGTTATAGTGTTAGAGGGACCCACTCAGGCTCTGTAGCGCTGCAAGGCGGGGTTGCTATTACAAATTTGGAGAACTGCTGTCACCTGTGAACAGCCACAACATAATAAAGCTCCCACCATTTCAACAGCCTGCAACCAGCTTGGGCTGATAGATCAAAAGGCACACTAGAGATGAGGAGCGTGTTTCACATTTCTTCCAGGTGGAATCCACTGTTGACCTTTTCTCATCATTTCTGTTGACTGGCCGTGGTCAGAGAACAGATGTTTAGCATTGTCAGTGATATGTGAGCAGGGGCAGATCCCATGAAGCTCACAAACCACATCAAACTAAGAGCTGTACAACTAGATGGAGACAAACCTTGTATAGAAGAGCTTGCTGACTCTACTGTACATTTCCTGTAGGCACACCTCTTTTTTATGGCAACAAGACAAAGGAGTTTCGTCTCCTCCTACCAGCTTCTGTATACTAAACTAAGAAAAAGAGCCTTTTCAGGGGAGAACAGAATAATTCTCAAAGGTTCTTGAGATCTTGGTTGTGACCTGCAGTTTTTCTTGCCCTCTCCATACCTGCAGGACTTCATAGCAGTTCAGACAGGAGGGAACAGCTGAAATGTTAACCTCTTGCTGGGTGGAGGCATTCATCCTCCAGATAGTGAGTCAGGACAAGAGTCACAAGCCCATTTTCTTTCTCTTTCTCAATCTGATTGGGTGTTTTTTTCTGACACAGCAATGAATGGGATCTTTTGCAGCGCCGTGTTGGCATTTTGCTGTGTCCATTTCAAAAAGCAGCAGCTCTGTATTCACTTATGGGATAAGTGATGCCCAGCCATGCTCATGTTATCCTCGTCAAGCTAGGCAAATGAAGGCTGGCTCTCTTTTTTATATTCGCTGACCACTTTGGCATCACTAATGAGACTTCCAGTACTCTTGGGGAGGGGGGAAGGTGAAAGAGAGATCTTAAATCACACTGAAATTGAGCCTTCTATGATGTGAAATGGCAAGGAGCGTTGGAAGGAAACACATCAATAATTGAGCCTGCACATGCTTGTGACCAGGCACATCAAAAGCATGCTCAGCTGATCATGCTGTTCCATGCCCCTGACCAGTATTTAGTACCTTCCCATAATTTTCCCTTCATAAAATATCGGACATGCCTAATGGAGCCATGAACCAGTGGGAATGCTATCACTTCAGAAATTTCCATCTCCTCAGGCTATTAATGAACAGTTATTCTTCAAATGTAAAAAAGAGTAATTAAAAAGAACACCTTGAAACACACATGAGCTTTTTCGGATCAGCTGGGATATTTTTTTTTTGGCCAAAGCCTCAGCACACTTGGGTAAAGGCCCTAGTTATCCAAATTGCTGCTAAAACCTGGAATCTTTTCATGTAATAGCATTTGTTGAGAAGGAGGGAGAAAATCCCTTTCAATTCTCAGTGTTTGCTGCCACAAAAGAAGTCCTGTGTTAGTGGAAGTGTCTCTTTTGCTAATACTAGAGTACTTAAAAAATTAGTACCATGCAAGTACACACAGAAGAAGATAGCACAAATGCAGTGAGGAAAACAGAAACTCTGATACTGGCAGAAGGAATATTGTTGCCCCTGAGAAGCACTAGAAAGAAAGGGCTCTCTGTGTGCAAAACAGAGAAGCCAGCAACCAACTCAGCCCAACGTAGAGCCAGGGCAGAACAAGCAAAAAGGAGAAGTAGAACTGATGCTCTGTGTCTGAGCTGGCTGAGTTGCAGGAGTGAAAGGAGATGTGTCATGATGGGGAGCTCCTGGCACTGTGTCAACAGGTGAAGCAGGTATTACCTGCTTATCACATTACCTGTGATTACCTTTCAGATCTTGCTTAGCAGATGCTGAGGTGTGTGTTTGAGTTCTGGCACTTGTTGCTCTTGACCTGATGTGCTTTGAGGGTGCAAATCCCCCATCTGCAGCATTTCTGCCAAAGGGGCTTGTAGAGTGTGGGAAGATAGGAAGTTTGAACATTGGCAAAAAAAATTGTGTGCAGATTTTTAAGGTGGCCACAAGCTTCTAATTCTGGAGTTCTTTCAAGGAGAGTGAGAAACATGGTGAGCATTTTCTTGCTGATAGAAAACTTCCCTCTTGTTTATATATTCATACATTCTGGGCATCCTTACTGGTAACAGCTTGCCTGTCACTTTCCCAATGTGGCAGGTTCCCTCAGCCCCTGCTCTTGTTTGACTTGATTCTCTCCCCAGAAAGAAACCAGCCCCTTCCACAGGTATGTTAGGACAAAAAAGCAGGAGCCTTAGAGACACATAGTCTCTGATTGTCTGAAGACAGAACAACTCACTGAACAGCATGATCGTAGCTAGTTCTAAAAGCACCCACTTGCTCTCTCGATTACCCAACAATATTCCATCACACACCTGCTTCCCAGTGCAGCACAGCAAGCCTGAGGACACTGTGTTATTATTCAGTAATGCTGTGTGGAAATGTTACTTGCCTGGCTGTTCAGGCTTGTGTTTGGAAAATGACTTTTCTGGGGTGCTAACTTCATCAGCCTTTATCAGAGCAGGTGTGGGATTCTGTGAGGGATGAAATAGTTAAACATTTGTCTCAAAGTTCCCCACAAGAAGTTAACAGAATCTCTAAGAAACTGTCCACCAGCCTGCACGACCACAAGGACAGCAGCAGGGTCATGGCGGCATCCTGCCTGGCGTGGATGGCTGGCTGTGGGCGTGTGCACGTGGACAGCACGTGGGACCCCAGACATGGGGGGAGAACTCAGACATGGGGTACGGGCCGTCACCGTGGGGTACGTGCCGTTGCCCTGGGCAAGCAGGGTGCAAAAGGGAGTTCTGCGCAAGCGCGGAGTTGTTGCCTCAGGCACGCAGCCTATAAAAGGCCATCACCCCAAACCCCGGGGGGTGACCCACCACCACCGAAAACCCTGGGGGCGACCCCCCCCACCACCGAAGATTCCGTGGGCGGTCCCACACCACTGAAGACCCCCCAGAACGCCACGGATCCAGGGTGGTGACTAGTTGTGCTCTCCTATTCTGCACTCTTGCTTTATCTTCCACCTTTCCTTCCTTCCTTTCTTTCCTCTCTCTGTTCCTCTTTTTTCAAGAGTGCACGAGTGATTAATAAATGGGTGGACTCACGACATCTGACCTCGTTTTTGTCTTAATCTCACTCGAAGGGATCGAACTTGAGAGGTTGGTCTAGCTGCCCCTAGCCTCCCAGATTCGTCTGAGGTTGGTTAGAAAGCAAGGGGGCCTTCCTCTCATCCAAATCGGATCCTAACAGACTCCCAAGAGAAGAAGGTGCCAGCTCATGCTGGAGGAGGGACAGCAACGGTGCAGACAATGAAGAACATAGGAAGCAGGAAACTGCTTTGTTTCAATGAATTTAATTAGAAGACATTAACAATTTTTTTCCCACTTTGCCCTGTGGCTTTTCCTGCTAGCATATCATCTGGACAGTATATTCAAAACAAAAAGCAAAACCTCCAGACACTAGAGCAATTCCCTTCTGCACCATGCTTTAAAAAGTAGGGCATTTCTACAGCACAAAGGACAAAGCCTGGGAAGCCACACTGTATTGGGTTTACATGTTCAGGTGCTGTCAGCACGGGTCTACAGGGCTGGCCTCTGAGAGAAGAGCCCAGGGGCTGCCCTGTGCCAGACACAGCCAGTTCCAGCTCCAGAGAGAGACACAGACTGCAAACTGGTAGTTGTTTTAAGCCCATGATTAAGAGGAACTAAGCTGATTATTTAGAAAAATGCTCTCCCATTTGGGGCACTCCTCCCCACAAAGGCTTTGCAATGAATCTGGTAATAAAAGAAGAGGTTCCCCGTGAGCACCTTGCTCAGTTTGATAGCTGCAAGTTAAGTATCTGTTCTGAGTTCTTTTAGTCACTGGGGAGAGACATACACTGCAGACAGCCATACATCCTGTCCCAAGGCAGGCATCTAGGACATCATCCTCTGAGGTATGCATTTCTCCCTATTGAGTACTGAGGAAGAATTGACCAGCAGCTCAGGTGGAGACAATGAACAGTTTGATAGCTAAAGGTTGATAAGGCAAACCCACTTCATGAACCTGGTTATTGCTAAAATGATAGCAAAATATTCCCAGGGCTCCCTCCTCAGCTGAATTAATTTCCCTCTCACTCCGAACTCTGTAGGTACCCATTGTGAAGTTCTTTAATTTTTTAAAAATAGATACTTAATTACCCGTTCTCATTCTGACCGATGCACTAAAATTAGAAAGCAGCAAGGTTCCTCTTCTTTTTTCTCCCTCTCTTTCTCAACCTCCCTTCCCTTAGGTGCAATCAATTCCTTCTGCAGAAATGGAAACAGCCTGGGAATACATTTGGGTTCGGTTAATGAAAGCTGGTAATAGCTGTGAGATTCACTGTAGCATGTCCCAATTAGTTCCAATGTATATTATGTCACAAACTATCATTTCACAGCTAACAGCTAGCACAAAGAAAAAGAAAGTCTTTTAAAATTAAGTCCAAGCTACCTTCATTTAGTGCTGATTGAATATACTTCTTGGGTTACTCACACATGGATTCAATTTAGATGTAGTTTCAGGATAGTTTTCCTGCAATTCTCATTTCCTTACAAGACTTTTTGTTGCATGTCAAATCTTAGCTCTTTTTAAATGTGGGGCCTATCCCTCTGAGGAACCAAATATCAGCTTCACTAGGTCCTGTTCTTGCCCTCTTTGGAAGATATGTCCCCTCTGACTAATATGAAAGACCTTCTACAGAGTTAATGACTTCCCAGTCAGGACGATAATACTTGCTACCTGCTCCTCAGTTGAGAGATCATGCACAAAATTATCATTTCAGCTGAGGAATGTGCAGCAGGAATAGATGAGCTCTTGAGATGTCAAGCCTGATGCCCCACTTCACTATCCTTGTTTCACTCAGTGACCTGTGGACCTTTTTCAGTGATGCTGCTAAGCTGGAGAGTTCCTGCAGGGAAAAGTTCAGGGAACAAGCTTTGGCTGTTTTTCTCTGCACATCCTGAGCCACACTGCAGTAGGGTCATCTCCTAGCAACTGTTTTCTTTGGGTACTGGTCTGCCACCACCACTCTCCTGCAATCTAAGGCCCTCCCAGACTGGCTCCTTGAAGGGAGCTAGTCGGTCTTAAGCTTTGAATGGTTGCAGGGTACTTAAATCTCATTGGCCAGTCAAAGTTCTGGAGAACATTTTCAGTTTCTGGGGATAATTTAGATTTTGCTGATTTTGCTGCAAGAATGAGGTTTCATCAGGTATCACTTTATGACAGTCTGAAGAAATTATGCCAGTAGTTGTGTGTTGGGACAACCTGTGAAATTGAACACCGTATGTTTCTTGCAGCAGAGATGGGAAAATAGCAGGTAGGGGGACAAGACTGGAAGAGAAAGGAGCCTTGGGCAGAGTGTGTGGAGGTTCATAGTTGGTGAACTCAAGTGCAGAAGAATAGAGCACAATGCTGTGTAAAAATCTCATCCCCATAGTATTTTTCTGGTATGTAGCATCTAGAAAACTACAGTGACTTTGTTTGTCCTCCAGCCAATACCTTCAACTTTCCACAGCCCTGTCCCAGTGTCCCAAGTTCTTCCCAGCCCTGACACTCCTCTAGCAACAGCTTCCTTCACTGCAAAATAATAAAATCATAACATAGTCTTCTGCTGGGCTTTGAGCAGAATAGTTGTGCTGTGGTTTGAACTATGGACCTTATTCAGGCTCTTTCCTTTCTGCTTTCCAGTATGACACAAGGCCCAGATATATCACCTAGAGTGAGGATTAATCAGGTTGAATTTTGAAGTAGAAAATATGGATTTGTGGTAGAGTAATTTCTGTGCCCACCAAAAGCAGAACTGCTTTTGTCTTTCAGGTTGTTCCTAAACAAACTCAAACAGATTTTGGGCAAAAATTCCAATGAGGATGATGAAAAATTCTAGGAGTCCTCATCCCAGACTAAGAATGTACCATGCTTAGTATGAGCCAGGACTAAGCAGGGGGGAGGGAAGGGGAGAGGAGGGGAGGTGAGGCGAGGTGAGGCGAGGCGAGGAGAAAGACACCAGTGCTAACAGCCCCAAGTTGCTCTCTTCTTTATATGTAGTAGAGATAAGTCAGTCTCAGCTTATGAGGAAAAGAAAGAAAAAAAGCCACAGAGCAAAATGAGTAGCAGGAGTGCAGTGGTACAGCAGAACATTAATACTGTGTTAGATCAAGGGTCCAGTTAGTCAGCCAGAAGTTGCTGCTTTGAGAAGCATTGTAAGAAGCAAGGTAATATTAAGTGATCCTGCCTCTGGCATCAACTACTTTCAATCATCAGCAGTTTAGGGATATCTTATTTTTTAATCCCGTTATATTTTTGCATTTCCAATTCTGTTGAAAGACTTCAGACATGATGCTTGAAAATGGATGCAACCTGCCCATAGAGCACTGCAACACACCTGAAACTGTGACAAGCCTGCAAAATCCTGCATCCCTCCTCCTCCTCTGATGAGTTGCTAGGGTGACTTGCCAAAGCCACCCTCACTGGGCATCTCTGTGAGAATCTGTTGAGATGGATGCAAGTGTCATACATTCCTCTGAGCTTCCATGTTGCAGCATCACACATTGGGTGCTCTTTCAATTACAGCTAGACACTGAACTACTGCGTTAAGATTAAATTCCAGTGAGCATGGAAGAGAGAATGAGTGTTGTAGGTGGAAGTGACCATTCTTTGTCAGCGCTTGTTCACTAAAAAAGTTATTATTCAACCAAATATAGCACAGTTAGATACTCTGCTAATTGTTCGTTATATTTAAAGACTTATGCATACAGCTAACTCTACAGCCACATGGAAATAAGAGGTCTACCTTTATTCAGACTCAGCAAATAAGTTTGAGTCCTGGAGGACATGCCTGCTAAATGGCTTCTCTTGTTCAAAGCTGTAGTGCACAGTTGGGACAGCATACGCTTAGAGGAACACTTTTGTGCTCGGTCTTCCCATTCTGTGTGTTTTCAATATTCAAGGCTTTTTAAAAAATCAA